>JAYRBW010086504.1:0-22291 GCA_036023295.1 Invenusta paracnida
CTATCCTATATTACCTACTACATAGTTCGCTTAGCTTTACTAGCTAACGACCTATTGCCATAGGTCTAGATAGCTATGTATTATAAAAAAATCATTAAATTTGGCCGTATTTAATCATAAATCCCCAAAATTCCAATGTTCTTCATTACTGGGAGGCCTGTAGAAATCGAAGAAGAAAAGAAGTATATTTATCTTATTGTTTATCTTACGATGCTGTTTATTTGTGTAACACATACAGTGTTTAAAATATTGTTCTATTTCTTCATTTTGTACGTTTTTAAAATCGCTTAAAATCTCTACCCAATTTAATAAATAATTTCTTTTGGTTTATTGTGATTTTGTTTTATAGTATAAAGAACTCTTATTCTATAATGTACTTTTTTTGTTTTCTATCATTAGTTCCTTTTATTTTGATAGTAAGACCGCTTGATATATTTTGAAAGTTTCTGTGGTAATATTTTTGAAACATCTTACAGAAAATATCGACTTATGTCAAGTATAATATTTTCAGAACTAATGTCAACTATAATATTTTCAAAACTCTACATAGATGTCCATAAAATATTTCCTTCCATAAAGTTTCCCTATTATAGATGAAATATCTTCAATTATAGATACTCTTCTACTATTAATCCATGACTAGTTGAATATCTGAATATAATATGAGGATTTCATTTCCTTTTAGGTAGCTTTCTTAGTGTTGGTTTACGCTGCTCTACCTCTCTTTGTGTTTTATATTATTCTTTAGAAATTTAGAATATTTTCAAATAGACCAGATAATAGGGTGGGGTAATTCTATTACTGTAAAACACAAAAGCAATATGTCTAAGAGCAAACATAGAACCAATAATGTTGTTATGTGAGGGATAGAAACCAAACAGCGGTGTTTTATTATTACTTTCTCTTTCTTTATTCTTTTTCTATTTCTATTAGTTAGTATTCGTGTGATACAGATGAGTATAAAGACTTGTTTTCTTCTGTTTTTATGCATAGGTGCATCTATACATAACGAAGAGTTTGTTATTCTTATCTACATTATTCCCTTATTTCACCACCTACCTTTAACTTAAAGGGAAATTTATGATAAAAAATAACTTACTATATTTATTTGATATTTCTTGGTTGTTTTCTTTCTGCTTTTTACTCCCACTTATTTTCTCTTTATTGTTCGATATATTGCTGTTTGAATTAAGTGTATACTTTGTCTAACTATCTATACTACATATGATTATTTTAAGTTTAAGAGGAAGACGTATATAATAATAATAACTTAGCTTAATAGTGGTATTTGTTCATAATTAGGTTAAAAGATGATATTTTAAATGTTTCGATATATTTGATCTAGTACAATTAAATAGTTGTTAATATTTTATATGTATACTATAGCCATTTGTTTTCAACAGTTTTTAGTCATACACTTTAACATAGTACTATGTATATTATACCTAGTTCTTTTTGTGTTTGATAAATAGGGTTTTAATTTAATCGTCGTCATGATAGTATGTCGTTCTTATTCTTTACAATGTCTAATAAACTACATTCTTAGACGGTTATTATGTAGAAACAACAATTATAAGTAACATAGGAACGTATACCCATTTTCTGGTATAGAATAATATAGTATTATTTGTAATCATTAAATATATGTAGGCTGTGTTGCTTTTATATCTGATTATATATGTATATGTATATTATATAACCTGATTATATTATAAAATTACATTATATTATTTGTAATCATTAAATATATCTAGGTAGTGTTGTTTTGATATCTGATTTCAAATTTGATTTGTTTCATAATTTACTGTAAACGAAATATGTAAATTTGTTATTATTATTCGTTTTATATTTTCTATTATTAAAAATAATTTATTACGCTCTACGAATACATATAACATACTATATTAAATGATCAATCTTGTATAATCTAATATAAATGTATAGTGTATAGTATAGAAGTTTCAGTTTTTACATTTTTATAGGATACGTTTTACCTATTTATTTTTTCAGGCAAGTCCATCGATCCAGTTATTACCTGAGGTAGGTCGCATATAGCATGAGTTTTTCGAAGGTCTGAAATATAATATATAAAAGAATAAATACTTACATTCTAGTATTGCCAATTTTAAATATGACATATACTACACATTTACAAAATATTTAGTAATTTAATATTCTAAGGTACTTGAGGTAAAAATGTTCAGTTTTCATGCAAGCAATATTTCACTTGCTAACTAAGAAAACTAGCATGTATACCTTAGGAATGCTACTAAGAAATGGAAAATTAAGGTTTGTTTATTATTTCTTGACAATATTTAACTGATGCCTAGAATAGATATAAAAATGTATTAATGTTTGAATATTTGAATATATCAAGTATTATATGCTATAATATTCAGTTTATTAAAAATAATGTTATCTATTATTATTTTGTAATATAAATATATTACAATAAAAGAGGTTTGCTTTAAAAGGCTTTTTCGAGTTAAAAAGGGGGATATAATGGATTTGGTGTTATATCCTTTTTTATCCGAAAAAGCCTTTTTAAGAAAACTTCTAATTATTTCGCTAATTATTTATAATGGGTAAAGCCAACAAACTTAAATTGGTTAATTATATTAAACTTCAGTATGCCACTATATACTCGTACATATGTATATATAAAGTTTAATGTTGTTTTATTAACTTATTTTTTATTAAGTGAAATCAATTATTCGTTACTTATAGAATATAATTTTCATCTATAAAAATATAAAAATATATTATTGATACGATTCTCACTATAATTAAATCCAAAGAAAGGAGGCTATTTTATTTTTTCTCTACTTATAGAACGCGTTTTTAGTTTATTCTTTTGAACCACTGCACCTATAAATACATAAAAATAGCAAAAAATTATGTCTAGTGTCTTCAAAGAGTGTTTGCTTTTCAATGTGTATTCATTCAATGAATTAAGGCTATTAACCCTCAGTATATATTTTTGTATCCTACATCCCTGCTGAAATTCCGTTCAATTTGACATTTATTTGACAGATTATTTAGTACATTTCTTTTTAGATTTAAATAATATTTTTGTCATACTTAGAATATACTTCAAGCTTTAATTTGTTTAAATCTAAATTATGTGGAATGTTAATATGAATCAAATAGCATATACAGAATGGATAGATACATCTATAGACAAGCGTGTATATATTATATGTATGATGTATTCTAAGATGTCAACATTTTAATAAAATTTGTAAAAAAATTAAGCGAGTCTGTGTGATCAGCGCAAATTTGATTAATGCAATTTTTGTAGATTAATGTATCAATAAATATATTTGTAGAACCTTTATGAACCCTATTTGAACTCAGAATTAATCCAGTTCGAAATTTCTCAAAAATGCATGAGATTTGAAACGAATATTATTATAATATTATGTGATTGCTTGAATGTATATTTGAAATTATTTTCAGTTTAAACAAGCGTTTAATATTTATTTAGTTTATTTAGGTTAATTCGATTATGAATATAATGCTGTTATACACAATCACAAATATTTAATGTCAAGTTAATGTTATATATGATATTTTTTACATTAAGTTTGATATCACTATTTTTGTAAATGTAATAAAATTACACACATACTTGCACTGTTATTTATTGATGAAGTCTTTTAGTTTTTTAGTTATCTTCAGTTTTTGTTTGTCTACTTTAAATTCTAATCGACTGATAACATGTTAAAACGTCATTTGCGAAATAGAGTTACAAGTACATAATATATTAATGTATAATATTTACTAGAGACAACGCAACATGTAAAAATTCTAAAGAAATAATATAAAAAGGTACGTAAGAAGTATGTAAAATTAATATTTTTGAATTTATTAAAAGTTAAGGATTTTCTGATTTAAAATAATATCAAAATATAACCCAACACTTATTTCAAAGTGTATAATTACTATACAAAATCTAGAAATGTTCTTGATTTAAAGCAAACTATAAATTTATATAAAGCCAGTCCGTAATGCTAGATTTCCCTGCTGTTATGCTAATATTGCATGTTATCTAATATTACCATGAGCTTGTCGCTCCTACAATTGTCGTTATTTTCTGACAACCACCTCCTCCGTGCAGATCTCCCGCCTAAACGAAGCTGAATGTCCAGTGCGTGCCCAGGTCGCCATACAAGAGCCCGGATCAAGAGACAATCTCCCTTGCATCACTGTAGCAGCCACCGATGTTACCAAACCTCTCACGATAGAAACTCGGTTTCCTCTTCCAACTCCTTCTCTCACCCCTCCACCTATGGAGGCACCGCCGCCTCAATCGACTCCCGTTGTCAGTAACGATGCGGCTGGTGCTACCGCCTCGTCATTGTCTCCTACCGTTGATGAGGCTATTACAACTACTTCTTTAGAAACTTCGTCAGCAAAGGCGCTAGTGTCCCCTCTAGCTCCTCCATCGCTGCCTCCTCCTGCCACTCCACCTGTGGGCAAGACCGAGGGTCGGGCGGGGAGCAGAGCGGGTGGCAGAGCGACCAGATCGAGCACCCGGCGGGACACCTTGGCCTCGAACAGTTTAGCTTCAACGAGGGCGGCGTCTACCTCCCCGGGTGCTCCCTGTTCCCCTACAAATAGGGATGTGGAGATGGCACCTGGGGCTGGAGGTGATGTCGCATCTGGCGGGAGTGCTGCCTCTTCGCAAGGTGAGATTACAATAAACTGTACTATAGAAGTACCAGACAGCAGATTAGAATCATCAAAATCAGAATCAAAAAAAGAATTAAATAAAGCTAACTAACGGTAGAAAACAATTATTAATTTAATTATTGTTATTAAAAGCCGCAAAGAATTATTATTGCTGTATTACTTAATAACTTGAAGTAACCTCTGACGTGTAATATATTAATTGAATACAAATATAATATTTTCATGTAACTCTTTTTACACAATTTTTGAAGTAATTAGACTGCAATACATGATTTAGAATGTAGAATTCAGCGTGTGTGTTCATCAGTTAAGTTTGCTGTGTCGTTCCAATGCGAACCATCTCGATACACGCCTTTCACTTCATTTCACCAATTTACAAAATTATAAATGTCTTAAATGTTTTTGAAAAATTGATGGAATATTATTTTGGAATAATTATAAATTTCGATGAAATCTTTCAGCTTTCTAATTATCCCTGTTTTGGTGGCAATGTGCTAATTGAGTCTTGACCACTACTAAGTAGATTTTGGGTTGTGTATATTTACATTGCACTGTGCGACGAACACGGCGTGAAATATTAGAGATTTGAAAGCAATGTTACTTGCGTTTGGTTAGATACTTTGATTTTTTAAAGCCCGTTTTATATAAATTAGTTGCAGTTTGTCTTTTTGTTTGATTTTCTTTTTTTCTTATTAAGAGCAATTTTTTTTAGAATTACTGCATTAATAAAAATTAATTTCTTCATAACATTTTAAATAAAAAATAAAGTTTTACATAAATGCAAGACACAGCGAAGCATAATTTGTTATATCATGAATTTGGCAGAATTAATTGAGAAATAAGAAAACAAAATAATATTTTGTTTTCTTATTTCTTAATTATATTTTGATTAGTTCATTAACATTTAAATCACATAATTAAAAAATTGTTCTTATGCTTTTTAAGCAAATTTTAGATGTTAGATGCAAAAATAGGAAAGTCTCAGCTGTGGGAGTTTTCTACAGTATTTTTGGAGTACAGATACAGTATTTTAATTATTTTTTTAATGTTTATATTAGGTTTACTGCTTACAATTCAAGTTTATATATTTATTTTAATTTTATATAATTTTATATAAGTGTCTTTCACTGTTAAAAATTCTGAATTCAATTATGTTTTTTTAAATTAAGTATCTTTTATTAAAACAAGTATTTTCCTTATTGTTTCATGGATTATGTTTTAAATTGTTTTCCAAATCATCATAATTCTGAGAAAAACTGAAAATTGCGATAAATTATCATAAGTAATATGTATATGTATTATGCGTATTTTATCTTGAAAATTTATCCTTATTATATTAATTACGTTCTTGAAAATTGCTTTTTATTGACATACTGAAGAATTTATATTTTTGAAATACATAAAGCATACAAGTATATTTATATAAGAATAATATAAATATTATTTTACCATTGCACTAAAATTATAGTGGTGGTATGTTATCTAGGACAGTGTTTCGTTATTTTTTAGACAAATATACCATGGTAGCACTAATACTAGCTAGGTACGTGTTTACACCGCATTTTTAGTTTTATTTTGCCGCATTTGGATTTGTACGAAAAATAGACTTGGTACCTTGGTAAATGTGTGATCCCCTCATGATGTATCAAAAATTTATCTTCTAAAATATGAAAACGTTATCTCTGAACATGACAATTCCACTATATAGAGGGTTCCCTAAATGCTTCCGCTGAAAGATACATAATATGTATTTTGTGTTTTAGTAATATTGATGCTTCCTGCTTGTTAGCCAAACTGAGAAATAATTTAATTTTTAACCTAATTATTTTGTTCATGAAATAAACAGTACAATTTCAGATTTCGTAAAATTGAAATAAGATAATAAGATAATAACTCAAATGATCATTAATTTAAATAGTTTGCACGATGAATCACGACCTTTGCCAATTTATTTTAATGACTTTTGTTTTGTCGTGCGTTTTAAAAATAAATTTATTGAGATTCTGGTAACAAACAGGAAGAAGGACAAAAATATATTCAAAATATTAAAATTTTGAATCTATTATATATTTGCTTGCATGTATCATTTTGATGTGGGTCTTTTAATTATTCATTAATACTTTTTGAAATTTATGTTTGTATATATTTATCTTAAAACTACACTGTTTTATGCAAAGGGGTCAGTAACTTCTAAGTTACTGACCCCTTTGCATAAAGCGATACTACTACATGCTAATAATACTTTTATAATAATACTTTTCTAAATGTAATGATATTAATATGTTATAATTACAAATTTTAGTCAATCCGCAATTTCAATAAATTCTGTCAATATCCATGAATACACATCATTTCTTAATAAAATTTAATTTATAATGCTTTTCAATGGGTGCCATATACCTCTAATATGCTACTTTAAAATCATTTTCCTGTTATATTTTATATATCGAAGTAATTATCAACATTTACTTTTATTTAATTAAAGTAGAAATTAGAGCGAAGATTTTTCTATTAATATAATATGTAAATGTAAACGGAAAACAAAACTGTAATACAGTTAAGTAATAATAAATTGAAATGTGCTTTATAACTATTAATATTGAATACTAGTAGTAACAGGAGAGAAAATACGTTTTAAATTTCATGTGTTTTTATAAAGTTGAATTATATGCCAATTGATATCTTTTAAATCTTTGTTTGATTTAATATTAATTTGGCTGCTATTGTAGCAACAGAACGAAACGTGTGGATTACTATTATGGTCCTTATCAGACCGAAATAATGCTGTCTATCTCTCCCTGTACTGCCAATAATATTTACTAGTTGTATAAGCGTACGATTTACAGCTTTCGAACAAGTTTAGTTAATATTTGTAAGGGATTTAAAGTACTTATTAGGCAATAACTTTGTTAATCAACTATATTTTGTCATTCATTCTTTTCCGACTGATGTCTGGAATAAGTATTAGAGAATATTACTGGAGGTAGTATTATTTAATACTATCATCATGATGCTCTCTTCCTTTGGTTTGCTTATCCCCACCTCTCACCCCTCATTACATTATAGCGCCGGCACGACGCGGATTTACTCCCCAGGAACTCGTGGAACTGCTTGGCATTGTGGAGGAACACATGCGTGGGTGTCGCAATCAGTTAGCCGAGGAGTGTGAGAAGCGGCGCCGCTACCAGCGCGATCACTGCCGCAGAACCTTCGACTATGATGCCTTTATCCGCACCTTCCTTAGTATGCTGCACAAGACGGGTCAGCTGGAGGCCATGGTCAAAGAGCAACAGGCAGCTGCGGCCTCGCAGCCTGGATCCAGGAAGCGGAACTCAGGAGCTTTGTCTGGTGGAAGCAGCGGGGGTAGTGGAGTATCCGGCTGGAATGGTGGTGGGTCAGCGAGCAAGAGGACGGCTCGGTCTGGTCGACATTAATGTTGTGATTTTGTAGGTATTTGTTAACTCATTCGATAGGTGTTTTTGTAACTCAATTTGAAAGAAGTAGGTCTTCCGTGATAAGAAACAAATTATACACGAAAGATTGCTTCCCTTTTCTTTTGAGGTTTCCTCATGCATTCATTCATCTGCATATTATGTTTGGTGCAATTCCATTTAACTGAAATAAAATTCATGTTTAAATTTGTGTGGGAAATGAAATTAATCTTGCAAAAATCATTTATGTAAAATGGTATACATGTCTTGATTTACCAAATTGGTAATTATAGACAAACTGTTGAGCAGGAGTATAGCTCTAGTTAGTTTGTAAATAAGCTTTGTATTAAGTATAACATATTATGTGCGCATTTTTATGTTATATGTGATGACTCGAAAAACGTCTGTTCACCGACAACAACCTTACTTACGGTTTGCGTCAATCGGCTTTGCACGTAGAATAGGCAACTGCGCTCTGAAAATCTCAGTTATAGATAGATCCGATTGTGTGTCAACTAATCTTGGTAATTAATTATGTATTTTAAGGCTTTTGTTGTCACATTGTCCTTTATATCTTTATCTTTCCTTTTTCTTCCTATTCAGAGAAACAATTTGTCTTTTCAGACACGTTTTTAATGGTTCGAGCGACCGAGAGAGTGAAGGCGAATTAGAGAGACGTAGCAATGATTTCCTCCCACTTACCTCACAGTCCTCTTAGTTGTGGCTATAATTTGCTACTGTGTGTCCTAAACTTTGCATCAAGTTTATGCTGTCAATGGCTGATTTAATCGTCGCACGCACAGACCAATCAATAATAAATCATCGAATGCACAATATGCTCAAGTAGTAGTTATCTTTTTCTTGAGCCGTTTCCGTTTAAAATGTTATTTGGATTTTTGCTATCCGAAAAGTTATACAGGATATATTTGAGCACCAAAATAATATGTAGATACACAATCTACTAAAATTTTCGATTTTAAATTATGGTCCATAATGTTATCGTTAGATATTAAAAGGAAATATAAATATCCCCGTATTGTTTTCTGCAGCCCATTTTAATTAAACATCTTGATTATAAGTTATTTATTCCGTTAATATGCGATTTATAATTTTATGAAAAAATGATGCATTAAATTTATTGCATTTTTGGGACACAATTCAACACATTTTTCATCTTTTATCCTCTTTTACCTACTCTTTTTATTTGGTTGTACATAATTTATATCGACGTTTGTATTTATCATCTAGCTAATTTTAGACTTGACTTGCATGTATATATCAACACAATATCTATCTCTTGCGTCAGTTATTTTTTAAGAAATTGTTTTTTAAATTCAGAACTAAATTTGTTATTTAATTCAGTATTTTGCATTTCTTATTTGTAATATTTATACATTGTACAGTTTTAATATATACATATTATTATGTGCTCTAGCATTGCTATAGTATAAGTGGTGTTGTATTCTTTGTTGTACGACGGTTTATTTATTATTATTTATTTTCAATGATTACATAAATATACGTTCAGTAGTCATGCTACTGTTGTTATGTTAATAAATTTCAGTGTTTCTTATTCGTTAATAGCATACTCGCTTTTTACTTGTTACACATAACATGACTATGCAATAAAACCGAAAACTTATATATGTTATTACTTAACCATTAATGATAATATTAAAGCAATATTGAAAACTATTCCTTTAAAAATATAAGCTTGGGTTGTAATTAATTGTTTACCTGTAGTTTTCAAGATTTTAAGTATTTAGGTTTCAGAAAATAAACTAATAAATGAAGTTCTAATAATGTTCATTAACGTCTTCTATAGTAATTATTTGGAACCGATCAATTGATGGTTCATACTTAATATGGACTACTGGTAGCTAAGCTATACCATATTATTAAAATTACAAATTATGTAGTCACCTATGTAGATCTGCATCTGAAAATTCATTTTGAGTTTGCCGTTTTATTGGTTTCTTCAGTTTTTCTGTAATCTTGCTACACTAAAATATGTGACCGTAAATGGTAACCAATTATGTAATACATTTCAAAAATCTTTTTGGATATTAAAACAATAATTCAACAAATAGATATTGTTAATATTATTTTGTAATTATATTTTAACGTAGAAAGATACATGGTTAAATTTCGCTATATTAAGTATTTTGTAAACTGAATATAATTTAATTTAATATAATTTAATCAAAATCTTTATTTTGAAATTGAAATTTTCGTTTTGAAATTGTGTGTTAATTCTAGTTTAATAAATTGCATACTATATGTCACTTATGTATTTTAATGAAATAATAATATTGTTTGTACTTAAAATCTGTTGACTAAGCTAGTTATTTTATGAAATCTTATAAGCTGTCATCATTAGTATTCAGTTTTAGCGTTAAAAGCAATATACGTCTACGATATGTAATATTTACAAACATTTTTTATACACGTAACTTATATTTATTGTACCTGACATAATAAATCGCTTTTTATTGCGATACAATCAAATGTCAATTTAATATATCATAAGGAAAATATCAATCGTAGCAGAAATATTTTCCATTGAAAATAGAACACCCCTAAAGCGCCCTACATAATACGCCACTAAAATTCTTTGTTGTTTCAATAACAGAAAACATAACTTTTCCATTTATTGAAGTATATAAATATCAATTTCTAAGCGATTTTTTTGCGCAAACTATCCTCATCATACTTTAGCAATTGTGTTCCTTGTGATTTCATGTTTAAGAGAATATGTTTTGTAGAATTTGAAGTTCAAAGAAATGAATCAAGATAATAATAAAAAATAAAAACTTTCATTGATTTGATTCAGTAACTATTTAAATCGTGGAGATATGTATTTATCTATACAATTAATAAATTGTTTACTTATTCTTTTTTTAACGTGTTAGATAGTTAGCATAATCTTATATAATTACTAATTATGTTAATTACAGTTTAAAAAAATACTACATATCTTAGACAGCGCAGAAATGTTATTAAAACAATAATTATTTTTATAAAATTTCTGCGCTGTTTAAGATTGTATGTTTTTTTAAACTATTATTTAACAACTATTTTAGTAATTATTATCTTGAAGGATAAATTAAAACTGATATATCAGTAGAATTCTTTGTTCGAAACTGTAATTTCTCGGACTAAACACGTACTATTTATAGTATACTACTAGATTGAGGCTTGCTCGTAAATATAGGCACCAGAATCACAGAGCAAGAAAGCTTAAAACTTTAATATTTTAAAATGAAATGCTTCGACTTTTACGTCATGTATAATTATTCATTTAGTTAATTATAAAATTCGTAATGCAGTGTAATTTAATGTGTTTAATTTTCTTGCGATTCAAATTTTCATGAAGGATTACAGCTGATGATATTCTGGATACAAAAAATAATACATATATGGGGCATTTGAACTTTCTAAATTGTAATATTAATAGATTTGTATAATTATTGCAGTAAACATAAATATAAACATAAACCTTGAACATTTTAAATAGTAAATTGAATAATAATCAATATTGAAGTTTATCAATAACAACTGCTATTTACTCAGAATCGAAACTTGAGCAGAAAGCTCATTTGTTTACGTTCATAATAATAGATAACTGTTTACAGGTTTATGCGCAAAACACCCAGTTTAAATTATAAATATGTCTAAATAAATTATGCAATACATCAATAAAAAAATTATTTTTTGATACTATAAGTAGTAATTACTTTATAACACAAAAATATTGTATTTTATACCTTTATGAAAAAGTTTCATTTTTTTGCTATTTAACTGCATAATTAAAAAGTGACATAATTTGTTAATAGGAGGTTAAACACGAAAGAACTAAGAATAAGTTTTAAAATGTTAGTAAAATATGGAATAGACTGATTAAACTTAAATACTACTAACTTAACATATATCAAATAATATATATTACCTTTTTTATATTTAATTTTTGTAGAAGCGTCCTGCTTGAGTACCCATTTGATGTTTATGATTTTTTGTTATATATTTATTATCGTCTCACTTTTTGCTCAAGCTTTCATAGCTAACTATTTCTTGCTCTTTAACATAAATATCATATTAGTTTTATTATTAAGAACCTCAGTATTTGCTCTACCGTTTCGTGATTTAAGTTCGAGCTCACATCTTATTGCTAATATTTAGTAAGACATGCTTAATTTGAATATATAGTAAAAAACCATAGAAATGGATCAATAACAACTAGAAAGAAATTGTCCATCTCCGTAACGCGGCACCAAATGATTTAAATTATAACATGAACTGTTGTGTTGTATATACAACGCCGCATTCTTATTGGAAACTCAATGCAGGAGTATCTATTGCTTCGAAACAGCGCTTATAGCTATAGGCGAGATTTAAGGAGAATTTTCAAACCAGAAATACTACCTGATTCAAGCAATTTTTAAAACTTTACTCGTAAAATTTTCTGCAGATTCTAGCAGTGAACGCTTTTTTTTCCAATAGCTGCTCGAATAACCGAGCTATCTCGAGTTTTAAGAAATCTTTGCTATCTATCAAATATTAAAAAGAGGCCTTTTTGCACGAGTAAGAGTTCTCGGTGGTGCCACGTTTTAAACAAAATTTCCGTTCTAGAGTTATTTATTTATTTCTATGGCATAGTCGATTTTCGTTCTATGAAAACCGGCTATACATTTAAGAAAAGATAATTCTCAAATGCTAGTTGTCATTTATGTAGACGTCGCATACATACAACAATAACAACGTCTCTCCATTGTTAGCTTTCTTTCTGTTCTCGCCATAGAAATTCATTGTTGTTATTGATCCATTTCTATGGTTCTTCTTCTTCTAATACCAAGGTCTTAAGTGGCCGGTCGCAGTATGCGACCCACACGGAGAAAGAAATTTCATGATCGCCCCAGGATCGTTGAGGCATTCTGGGCGGGGTCAATGCCTAGAATTTCGCGCCTCGGCATCGTCCAGACAGGGAACTTTAACAGATGTTTGACATCCTCTGTTTCGTTGTTATCTTAGTGCCCGCATATGTCTGTGTCGCTGGCGCCGAAACTCGCGAGGTAGCTGGCGCACAGAGGTGACTTGTTGGTTAACATTTATTCAGAATAAATGTTAAAACCGTTATTTTTTGCATTTTCACGAAGATTGGGTTCCAATCATCCATTTTCTCATATTCTTTAATATGGAAAATGAAAGAAGTGTCTGCTGGTACTAAAGAACCGTTTAGACATCGGCAGACGTTCAGTTTCATTGTGTGGGATGCTAGTACTAAACATCTAGGGGGTTGATTGTTGGGGCCTCGTTCATTTAGGTTGGAGCCTCTGGGCTCACGAAACTATAACTTTTGATCTAAATAAATTGATTTTCAACTTGTGCCAATTTCTATAAATCTAACTGGTTCTAAATTTAGCACCGGTGTGAGTTGGAACCGCTTTATGAAATGCAGGTGGTTCTAAATTTATCAAATTTCTTCAGTTTAAAACTGGTTCTAGGCTAGAACCACTTTATGAAATCCGGTCATAGAAATGGACCAATAAAAACTAGAAAAGAAATTGTCCATCTCCGTAATGTAAACATGCGGCACCAAACGATTTCAATAAGAGCATAAACTCTTGTGTTGTACAACGCCGCATTCTTATTGTAAACTAATGCAGGAGTATCGATTGCTTCGAAACAGCGCTTATGCGTATATGCGAGATATAAGGAAATGTTCAAATAAGAAACACTACCAGATCCAAGCATATCTTATCGGGACATTATCAAGACTTTAACCGTAAATTTTCTTCAGATTCTAGCAGTGAAAGCCATTGTTTAATAGCTGCCCGAATAATCGAGCTATTACGAGTTTTAGGAGATCTTTCATATCTATCAAAATAATGTTAACAAGAGGCCTTCTTGCCCAGAGTAGGAATCCTAATTGGTGCCACGATTTAAACAAAATTTCGATTCTAGTTGTTATTGATCCATTTCTATGGTTGAAATAAATTGGAACTTTATTACGTTCTAAACGTCGCAGAACATTACTTTTATTATAAATACATATTTTTATAATAGATGTGTTCAATATAATGAACTTTTGTCTGCACCATTAAAAATGTTTTTATATTGTATAATATTATTTACTTTTCAACCAATTTTATATACGAGGAAATATATAAGAACTAATTGCAACACCTCAAATAATGACTATATTCGTCAGCACACTCATTGAGTGAAGAAATAAATATCGACAAATATCTTTTCAGTCGAAAAATTTAAGTTTACATTGGTTTACATTTAGTTCACAAATGTATTTTTTTAATATAATATAATATAATATGCACATACCAGGCATAACACCAACTTGAAAGAAAGCAAAGAAAACAGAGCTGTAGAAAACATCTTTTGGGTCAGGAATCTGGCCGGCAAGGAAGAGCAGAGGTGCCAAGAAGAGCCGCATTTTAAAGTAGATACACTGCATTACACATGGCCCATGTGTAAAAAATACAAAAAAGGAAATTATGATTATTAAACATTTAGGTATTTAGCGAGCTTTTAGGAATTACTTAGGGAACTTTTAGTAAACTATTCTGTATTAAGGAAATATTTAGTGTATTTTAGGAATTACTTAGGGAACTGTTTGAACATGTTTTGTTTTTTAGTAAACTTTTAGTAAATATTTACATAATTTACAATTAGATATTATTTTGGGAACTTTTAGTAAACCATTCTGTATTTAGGAAATATTCAGTGTATTTTTAGGAATTATTTTAATTCCGGGTCTCAAATTCGGCTGGTAATGTTGGTGAGGGGTGGGCTAAGGGTCTTGTAATTAATACAGAATTGTGAAAATATCTAGACCCAGCTAAAATTCCCTGAATCGTCGGAAATCAGGAAACTTTGAATGAACATTTATTATTTTAATTAATAATTAAGATACCTTAAGGTATAGAATTATTTAAATAATTTCATTTATGAAATTAAACGAAATGAAAGCAATGCCGAGTTACTATGTACGTAAAACAATGTATAAAAATATTGACAAATAGAAAAGATATTAAAATCATCATTTTAAAAATTGTCAAAATTGACGTTTATTATGACGTATGCAATTAGATAAAGACAGTACTTAAAATAGAATAAAATTTTGTGCTAACAGACTTTGGATGTTCAATATGGTCCATAATGTACACCGACATAGACACATAACGTTCAGTTATATGCAAATTTCTATGGCAGATTTGAATAGATTTTTATTACTTAAAATTTTTGAAAGTTTAAATTTTATACAGCATTCATAATAAAGCTTGGTTTCCACTCCGCCGGTAAGCCACCGCAAGTACTACGCCGGCACTGGTTTCCACTCAGAAGTAGTACCTTGCGGTGCCGGCGGCCTACGCCAATTGTTTAAAAATTTTAACTTTCGCAAGGTGCCGCAAGTACTACGGCGGTGGTTTACCGGCGGAGTGGAAACCAAGCTTAACTAACTAAATAAATTTATAAATATTAATACATCAATAATTTATTAATGATATAATATAACATCCATTACATTGTTTCATGACTATTTGCAAGTTAACATTTCAATTCATTGACTGTATTGATTAAGACTTTCTAAATGTTTCTTTTAGAAAATTGTATCACTACAAGGTATACACTCAAATCTGACTAGATCCATTATTAACTTGTATATATGTAGCATCCGTCTATATAAATGAACAATGTTTATATCATATTGGGGACATTCATATAATTATATTTATCTAAATATGAAAAGACATTAACTAAATAAAATGGCAGCTTTAAAAGAATTAATAAGTACTATTCAATTGTTTTGGATTTGCTTATTACTATAACTGTCAATTTTAAAGGCTATTGATATATTTAAATAAATCTTTATCAGAAAATAAAAGCATAACTTTCAAAGATTTCAATAATACATTAGTCATATATAAGTAGTTAGTTAGTTGTATTTTTGTATAACTTATTTTTCAATTATGGTAGTTATAAATAAGAAGACTGCCCATTTATGTGTATCTTATTTACATGTGATATGTTCCACTTACTTAAACCAGATGAACATAATCAGCCGCATATTTATTTACAACCAATATAATAAACATACAATTTCACTTCAGTTGATACACGTTACAGGTTCAACTGTGTTCAGTCAAAGAATTAAATAAATTTCTTTGAAAGAGATACGCTTTAATGAAATGATGATTTTTAAGTTTTGAAATTTATAAATTATTAATGCTTGCCGAGACGCATACGTTTTAAAAGATCGAAGATTTCCAGAAATGTTGCATTTATGATTGATTTCTTAACCTCGCTGTTTCCGGCACAGTTACTCAGTTTGAACCGGATAACAATTTCCTAAACGTATATTTATAGAAGGCTCTATTAGTAATTTACAACAAAATATATGTTGCGTTAAAAGAGTATTTAATGTTAAGTGTGATTTTAAAATAGTGTTTTTAACAATATTTTCACATTTTCAAGTGTTTTTCGTTCACAGTATTTCAAAATAACTCATGAAAATAGGACAAGATGGCATTTTATTAAGATATTATACGCTTTAAGCAGTTTAAATTCTTAAATTTAATTTCTAATTTAATTAAACTTTTAATTACATTTTTCTCCTTAATAAAATTCCTTATAATAAAGTTATTTATAATACTATGTGCCTCATTGCATATGTACTCTGAATAAAATAAACAATTAATAATATTTATATTATGTGATATATAATATATTTTCTCATGCTTCATAAATATAACCTTTTTTAACTATAAAATGCCATATTACGCTTCTCAATATCTTAGAAGTAATTCGTTTCAAATTTGGGCGTAATAATGAATGCAGGTAAATATAAGACTCAAATTGATTGCATTTAAGTTTTTCGTGTTGATGCAGAAAGGATTTGTACCCACTTTGTAAGTTTCAAATTATCTATATTCTATAAGTATCTCATAGTATATCCGATATATCCTAAGCGAGCTATCACACTCCCCGTTAACACCATCAAACATCTCAGTTTATCTCATTGATAAATATATTGATACTTGACGCAAGCCTTTGTCTTGACTTCTGGCTGTATTATAAAATATGTGATAGCAATAATGAGAAATACCGGCTAAACTCCTACAATAATTTACGCATAGCTTAGAGAATATACTAGAAATAATAGTTATTACTTTTGGCTTCAATATTTGTCCTCTGAATGCTATGTATTTGACTAATTAATTTCGATAAACTAGTAATTCTTCTGCTATGCTATAATTATTAAGAAATTAAATTAAATTTAAGCAAATAGTAATTAATCAACATTAGAGAACTCAGTGATTAAACGATAAGAAAAACTAAATTTTACAAGCCAGAATAGATAATAGCATGAATGTTTTGTTTGGTGATTTTTTAATACTAGTATATGTGCAATTGTATTGGTGAAGTAAGATTTTTGAATAAGTTGCTAATTTTCATCTCTTGTTGTGGTCAATGGACTTCCTAATCTTGACCGGTTGTCGGTTAAGATCCTGTTGCCAGAAACTTTAGTTTACAAAAATTGATTTGAAAAATTAAAAATGGACTAAGATTATAGTTTTTGATCATTTGTTTTGAATTTCTGATAATTTTGTATTGTCAATATATGGTTCATGCACAGCAGCTAACTTATTCGTCTATTCTTCAATAGAATATATGATAGAGTATTGAAAGATTAGTACTCTGTGGAATACATAATTATGAGTGGGAATTATTAATTGTATTAATTATATCTTAATTATATCTTATATCTTATTTATTTATATTATGTGCTCTATGCTGGTGGTTTTCCCCGATTTAGTACCTCTGATATTAATATGCAAATTACGTTTTCGTTATTTGTGTATTTATATTTTTAGTGTACTACTTTGCAATCCGGTCGTTAGTAGTCATGAGCTAGCGTAGCTGATGAGGCCTGATATTGGCCGAAACCGGTTCTGCGCTGTTCTGACTACTTCTGTACTGGCTCTGCATAGTAGTTATATCTTATATCTTATTGTATTTGAATATAGACCATTTAAATTTTTTATTTAAAATGAATATGAATTTCATATAGGTTTCTATGTAATAGCATAACTTTATATGTTTAGTATTTATTCATAGAATTGAGATAATTAAAAAATCTACAAAATTAAAAAGACATCTAAAATTACTGTTTACATCTATTTTAAATATGTATTAAAACGGTTGGAATACCAGGTATAATGTAGATTTATTTTAAAATATAGGTACGTATTTATGCGCAGATTCTATTAATTGTTATGAATATAATGTACATCAATAAATTAATTAAGTATCAACATTTTGCTTTTTTGTAACTAAATTTAACTAAAATTTAACTTAATTTAACTAAATTTAACTAATGAAAAATGTTGTCAACATATTTCTCTCAATATATAAAGCATTTTAACTTCGATATAAATAAATATAATCGCAAGACTTGCCCTTAGCTTATTATATTTAAAGTTGTACATATAGCTTCATCTACATCTACGTCCACAAATTATTATAGCTTGAGATGATAGTGTTTTATTTTAAGTAGCGTGTGTGCATTTTAAGTAGTATTAGTTGTATAATCATAAATGTCTATAATTGTGTAAATATGTTGTGAATATGTTGAAAAAAAAAATATTTTTTTATTATCC
Source organism: Invenusta paracnida (assembly GCA_036023295.1). Lineage (NCBI taxonomy): Eukaryota > Metazoa > Platyhelminthes > Proseriata > Coelogynoporidae > Invenusta > Invenusta paracnida. Next base: position 18,803 of record JAYRBW010086504.1, read on the forward strand.
CTAGCAGCGCCTTTGATGATTTGGATTGGAAACAAATATGATCCTATAGTCACTCGACTGAAACACCTGCCAGATAGGAACATGGGAATTTAAATAGACCAAAATGGGATTCGGAGAGACACGGACTATTATGAGTATATTGGAAGAACTGCAAACAAAGCTACAATTGCTCAATAATATTTAGAAAAGAAGGCTTGGGTACTTTGTTCATGCTATGAGAAACAAGAAAGGCACCATCATGAAAAGGATTATCCAAGGGATGCAAGAAGGCAGACAACCAAGAGGAGGTCTATCGTTACATATATGGACAATTTAATGCAAACATCAGCGGCGAACATCAACGATGATGCTAACAGACAGACAGTATTGAAAGTATATACTAGTATGGCTAGAATGTTTCACTTATTTATTTATTGAAACAGCTGATTATAGTCTTAATTATTATCCCAACATTCACTGTAAACCAGGAGAAAATAATTATGAACTGTTTTAGAAATCCTCCAAATATTTACTAATACTTTTTTTTGTTTGATGGCTGCAAAAGAAATAACTCAACTCAAAATTTATTAAATATATAGAATTTTTTCAAGTAACAAAATGTTAATTAATCTAGTTAACTGGCTTCTTTTTTTAACTATTGTAATTTTTGTGATTAATTGTAATATTTTAATATAAACGTTTGGTGTGAATAGATGTGGCTGCACCAGACTGTATATATACCTGCTGTTATACTTTACAATTAGTAGACTATATTTTTGCATGTCTTATCACCTGCTACAGGAAGCATATATTCATAATGGTTTGTAGATAGCTTACCGCTGGACTACTCAATCCTTCAAAAGTGTAGTTGTCTTAAAGCATTCTTATACTGCTATAAGTGCCCAACAGTGTTAGAAAGCTTTATGTTTAGCGGTTTGTGCACTGGCAGGTACTCCAGTTGTATTATACTGTTTGTGCTGCCATGTTGAGCCAATCATACAGGCTGGTGCTGTAGCGTCCGGTACAGTCAGTTTAATGATTATATGTGTACTCCCAGTATCAGGGGGAAATATCCACAAACATAAAGTCTACTTATTAGAAATTGTTGATGATGAAATCTCGAGTACTAATTTACGAAACGGTAAATTTATTGATAATAAGAATGTGGTTTATATCTTTATTTTTCTACTGTTATAATAATACTAATAAGACGTCAATGTATAGACATATTCGCTTTTGAAATCTTACTCATTGGGACAAGTATTTATTTTGTAACTACAATTATTACCCGTCTAATTACCCGGCATGACGTGTGCAGCATAAACAGGAAATGAATTCAATCGACCGCTAAATTAATGACTTTCTATGTCTTTTCTATACTTTCTATAGTTATCAAGAGAAATATGAGCAGACAAAAGCATTTTCCCTACATGAAAGTGGCATTGTGGCATATGAAAAATATATCTATATATCTTTAATAGTATGCCGATTCACTGCAAAGGTATAGCATTGAAGTCTGAACGTAATTCCTCTCTTGTATCCAAGTTCCAAAGTTATACAGTCCAACTGTTTAGGACAATCATAACATATAGTCTTTAGTTTAGTAAGTGTTTTGTGTAGTAATATTTATTTAATATAATAAAAGTAATATAATATATAAAAGGGAAGGAAAAAGAAATATGATTTCATCCGGTAATAAGCGTCCTGTTACTAAAATTGGCGCGTCCCAGACACGACCGCGAAAACAGACGAGGAGGAGGTGTTTGCATTGGTCTATCTCGACTAACCCAATTTTCCAACTACAGCCCGATTATCTCAACGCAGTTTGGCTAAATTTACTAAACTACAAAGCTGATCATAGTTTCACTTTACATCTCCCCAGTCTTTCATATCTCTAAGCGAACTGAAACTGACTTGTACATAACGAATAACTTAGACCTCTTCCTTTCTAAGTTTCCTAACTTCGACATTATTATTGTGGTGATTTCAACATCTATAACTACAGTATTGTGTTAAATAACTTTGACCTCGTTAACATGGTGAACGAACTTACACGCGGGGAACATATACTTGGTAGATAATATAATATCTATCATTAAACATCAGACTTAAATATTGTGAATCAAGTTTACTAAGAAAGTATAAGCTTAATAAGGAAATAGAAAATATATACTTATTTTGTTTTTAATATTCAATACTCTAATAAGATATGAAATACACATATTGAATCATTTTATTTAGTAAATAGATGAAATGCACCATTTTATTCAGCATTGCACTGATATATTTATCGATCTGTCTATAGTTGCATTAAAGTGAAAGACATGTATAAACATATTATATCTTGACTTACTTTAATTGACTTTGGCCACTTTGATGTAGTCACACGTTGATAATACTTGGAGTTACTTCTCTGAGGTTGAAGCCACACAGTAATAAATATTGATTTGTTAATAAAGTAGAAAAGTGTATAAATGGCAGAGAATGCAAAATAAATAATATATATCAGTATTTCCTAACTGAAAAATAACCCCCTATCAACTCTTATCAGCAACTAATCATAGGCATGAAAAAAGATATATATACTATGCGTCCAAAGAGGAGGAATCAATTCAATTCTTGTCGTTCAATCAATTTGCTGTGAAATTAGCGAATGAGAACGTTAAAAATATACCAACATATTTTAGCTCCAAATAGTTTGTCGCATAATCCATACAAATAAATAATGAATACATACAATATTTTGACTTCTCAATTAATATTTTATAATCGGTAAATAATCAACATCCTAGTATTGTCTACCAAACCGATCTCTTAATTTTGGCAAACTACATAATAATATATGTATATATGCGTTTACTAAGCCTTCATTACATTTAAAAATCATCCGATTATCTCTAATATTTATCTTTTAGAGCACCTAATCTATCTTTTTATGCTCACTATATACAACCGTTATATTCTAGACCCACATTATAGGGAGATTTTTTAATTATGAAAAATTAATATATTAATATACTTTAAAATTAATTAATTCCTTTGTCTAAGCGCCTGACGTTTTATATTCGTAAACTAATAAATGCTCTATAGATACTTTTTAGACTTCACAAAGACATTCAAATATAATGTTTACGTTTAGAGCACTGCTTGTAATTATTTAATTCCAGGGTTTAGATTTTATTTTGCACTATGTTCCGCTATTGATTATATTATCGAGTCATTAAGACAGAAAATGTGATTTATAATGCACTAATTTATGATATGTGTATTAATAGCCTCTTTAAAATTTGTAGTTTTCATTAAAAAATCAATTGAATAATTTGATTTTCTAAAAAATAGATATTACATACAATTATTGTTGTATTATTAGTAGTAGAGAGGGTGGATCTCTAGGCCACCCCCCCCCTTTGTTCCCGAAAACAAAGACCCCCCTCCCCCTCACGACCAATCAGGATCGAGCAAATCTCCAACCAATGAAACGCCGCAAGGGTATATAAAGAACGTGCGAGC
>JAYRBW010086515.1:0-22289 GCA_036023295.1 Invenusta paracnida
GGGTATTTTTTCTTTGTTTCGCTGATACCTTTCTGTTTTCCAATTATTGAATACTCCTAATGCCCAGTTTGTGTTTTTGATCGTGTTCTTATTATTGTTGTCTTTAATCAGTTGTTCTATATCGTCATCATTCAGAATTGTAAATCTACATATATGCTTCGTTTCCTAAATCTTCCATTTTCAGCGTCTGCTACTGTAATACTGTCCTCAGTTACCAAACTGAAAATAACTGATTTTTAAATTTAAATGTATAGATAAAATGATCAATAATAGCTATTCTCATTTTAACCGTAATTGATTATAATAATTTAATCATAATCATAATCATAACTAAAAATATAATAAACATAATTGATAATGACCCTAAGTATGATACAAAACTGTTATACGTTTCACTATTACATGTATATGGGAAGTTATGTTATAGCGATATTATTCCTTATATACTAAAGTACGAAATAAAAGAACTATGTTTTTTTAATTCTTCAAATTAAAAAAAACTTTAATTTAGCTACATGTAGATAAAATATAGCTATTTTATGAAGGATTAGACATTTGTTGTAAGTATATGAAATTCACTTATTTATAATAAAATCGATATTATTCTAAATTTAATCTAACGTTTATATAGTTTACTCTTTAACTAAATTCAAATCTCTAACTAATACTTAAAAAATTATCACGCAAGCTGATAAATCTGATAATTTGAAGATCAAATATATATATATAAATAATTATACATTTAGTTATACATACTACTATGGAGTATGCATATTATGTACTATAAATTTATAAAAATATATTTTTTATATCGTTTTTTGGAATTTTACAAAATGATAATTTTGTGTATTACTATTGTATTCAACTATAATACTAATAAAAAATGTTTCCCGTTATTCATTTCAGTGAAGAGAATGCCTTCAAACATGCTATTTTGGAAAATCTAATTCAGAAGAATATAATGAATTAATTTCAAGTCATATTTTTAGTTTTGTCTATTTAAGTATAACGTTATAATTTATTATATTGTGCATTATGTCATATATTACTGCAGAATAATATAGATATTCAATTGATAAACATAATTTTCGTGTGAAAAAATTTACAAATTAGAAAAATATTGACAATTTCTGTGATTTTATTTAATCATAGTGTATATTAGTATTATTTAAAAATTATTTTCTTATACTGTATGTATTATTTAAATGTGTCTTATATTAAATGTTGTGTTGCCTGTCTTTCTATATACATAATAATCGTTATGTGTTTTATACTGAGTGGTAAACTCAACATAGTAGTATATCAATAGTAGTATATATGAAAGATACTGATATATATGATATTAACTCAATTATTAATTTCAATGGCAAATTATAATATAAATTTCTTAAAACATCTTATACGAGCTTCTATGATATACATTAATATATATTTATATTTTCATTTATTAGGGTTAAAGCATTATATCAGGTATATTTGTACAAAGATTCTACCTATCACAGATTATGGTATAAGAAAAATGTATCATTGATATTAAAATATTCATATCAATTTCAGTGCATGTAAACATTTAAATTTTAAAGTTTATAAGTGGAAGTGGCAGCATGAAAACACGTTCCAGAAATAATAAAAAATGTTTACTTATTATATTGAAAAATCTTTGCCGATAACACTTGCTGGTAAGAACTTTCTGATCCTCGGGCAAAGTTTACAAGTATTTTATTATGTGACTTAATCGTTAGTTGAGGGGAGGGTGACTATACATCTTGCCTGCAACAAATCATTGAAATTCTTAGCTGACAATGTAACCAGATTTTTGGGAAGCATATTTACACTGATAAAGTAATATTAGCCCGTTTAAAATCGTCGTACTAGAATATATCAATGTTTTTACTAATAACATGAGATGAGAGGTGACGATGAATTTATGCTCGATAGTAAAGTAGACTTCCTATGTAGTATGAACGATTTACTTTCACTCTTTCGATTTTGCAATAAAATAATTTTAAGTTATAGTCGTTCAAATATTGATTTAGAAATATTGACTTTTTATATATAATATTGCCTCTTTCAAAATTTGACTGTATTCACTCTTCTCTGAGTAAGGATTTGAACTTATATATTTATATATTGCTTGTTTGATTGTTGAATTTCTGCTATACCTTTCCTTAAATAGCATCCAGATCCTGTAGCGCTGATCAGTAGCTATAGTGAGTTCTAAGAGTACGTTTCTATTTGCATAATCGCTAATAAATGCGTAGTTCAGCTCTTTCATTTGATATCTATAGATGAAGAATAGTTTACAATAAAATCTAGATCTTCGACACCAATTATATATAATCGTTCCTTTTGTTTGTTAGACAAATTATTCAATAGGTTTGACTGATCGAATGCAAAATATTTATGCTTATTTCATAATTTTAAACCCCATAATAAAAGTACTTATTTCTCTCAATATCAAATATAAAATTTCTACATTCCACTCAATGAATTAATTGTAATAACATAACCCTAGCCAATGTAGCAAAAATATACAACACTATAGTTTTTGCGGGTGTCATATTTAATATGTTAAGCTGACCGTTGGTTTTAATATGACGTAACACAAAATTAAAGGGTATGTTTTATTGAAATTTAAATAAATATACATAGTTACTAATTAATGGTTATGAAGCCTATAATGTAGTGTAATTTTAGTAATAACGACATTTAATTACTTTAAAGACTTCAATTAATTACTTTTTTTATAGTAGTAACGGTAATTTCAGTATTCCATTAGTGTGGCTGTCCCAAAGGATCTTGAACGAGCGACAAGAACCTTCACTTTATGCTAAAAGCTTAAAAAAATCGGAAAATGTTTTGGTGGCAATTTAAGTTGGTCCGTTTTTTTATGTATTAACATGGTGTTGTGTGCCGCCTTTAAATAATAAAGATGATGAATTATGTTAACAAACATACAGGTAAGACATATTTTGTTAAAATTTATTTTGCTTCTCATGTTTTTCTTAAAAAACCTGTAAACAAAAATTTATTTTTTAACTATTAACATATTTTTAGTAATTGAAAAGGTACTGAATATGAACTATATCTGTCCAAAATTATAGTTTTTTATAGATGAGTATTAATTATAGCTATTTTTCATATGAGCTCCTATCTTTTCAAATGAGAAGTACTGGCAAATTCTACCGAGTTATTAATTATATAAATTTCTTTGTCCACTATTTTTTAGCATGAGGGTTCTTGTCGCTCGCTCAAGATCCTTTGGGCTTTTCTAGTTACAGCACTCATTACTTTTCGTGCAATACAATCACATTTTAAATAAGTAACTTACGTTAAAGTATTAAAACGTATAGATAACATTCATTGCAAGCCGTAAAGATATAGTTTAACATCTATAGATAAAATACTTCATAGTAAACGTATTCTTGGACTAAAAATAACTATATCTAAATAGTACTTAATAGAACTAGTTTATATAATTAAATATGACTAAAGTCATTTTCTATAAATTATAATATCAAATAATATTTTGTTGATTACAGTTTTCGCATAAAAACATAACGATTAAATTAAATGCATGCTGATATCTATTGTTTCGTAAATCAAACATATATATCATGATCATAAAAACTTATAAATAATTATGAGTGAATAATAATAAATAATTCTTATAGCTCGACTGTTTGACCTGAAAAATAACACTTACCTATTGCATAATACACAATAAAAGCATTACTTCACATAATTAAATATTTTCACATATGAAGCACATAAATGTTTTTGATAACATTTCTTGTACACAAAATACGGTCACCTTTTTTTGAAGATTTGGCCTGTTGAAGAACGAGTCGTCGATATTGGGGCTGTTGCTGGCAGACATTGACGGCATAATAATTGATCATAGCGATCAGGGCTATGATTTTGACTGTTCTGCTTAATTTGTGTTTATACTTAAAATGTACTCATTTTAGTAAACTTTAGTTGTACTTTGAATAAAAAGGTAACTTAACCTGTAGTTTGGAAACGTACCACAGTCTTTAAAAATCGAGAGAATAAAATTCAACTAAGAAAACATACAAAGTCAATTTACAATTCAAATTTATTTTTACTTGCACTGAGCGTTTATGATATGAAAATATAACGGTTTATTAATTTTAAAAGTAGTTTATTAAGCTTTCAAAAAAAGTTTACACTTAGGAAAATCTTTCATACACGACAATTGTATAGCGTCAATGCTGTAGAGACAAACTAAGTATTTTTTTGTATGACGTACTTGAATAAATTATACCATTTTCATTAAATTAAAATTATGTATTTTGCCTAAATAGAGTCTTATACATGTGTGACCATAGAAATTAAATTAATCTCTATATGTGTGACATACCATTCCATTTCTATATATGTATTGCATGAAGTAGAAAACACAAAATATTAATCATAATTAGTGAACATGTTGCAACATAAGCGTGAGGCTATCTATAAATATTGCTAAACTTTGTTGAAGCGTAACTAATGTTTAAATTAATTATCTGTACTTATATAGTAACAGAAATAAAATTGCTTATATTCCATATACAGGATATGAAAATGGTTGAATGTATTAAGTACTTAGATAGAAGCATAATTTGCTTGCTTGCTGGAATTATATTTTTTACGTATTATATCTCCCATTATTTGTAATATTCGTTTAATCAGTTAAAATAATGTGTTAAACTATGCAGCTAATCAGTATTATAAACACAACAACATTGTCTAAGTGATATAAAACCATATGTAGGTATATATATTAGGTCATTGTGTGACGTTTTAGAAAAAAATATGAATTAAATAAACATGGCAGGTTACTTTATAAAAATATATAAATTAGAAATTAAACAGGCAGCAATTTCGTAAATGTATAATAGACTACAGTAATTAGTCAATAAAATACGCTAACACATGCAATTATTTCAAGTAAAAACTTTCCTTTCAGCCAATAAAAACTATTTTACTTATATTACTCTATTTTAGTAACACCATAGATATATGTAGATTAACTATAATAACTCAACAATATTTAAAGTGTTTTTTATATCTATGGTATTTAAGCGTGTGCAAACATCGATCCAATTTTATACTTTTATTAAAGTAATATTTATTGATGTTTTTTAAATTATATTATTCGAAACATTTAATAGCATTACATTGATTTTGCTCCAGATGTACATTATACCATAGAGCATTACACTATGCATTATACAATCATATATCGTGTTTCTCTTTCATAATATTATTTTTTTATACATTAAAGTAGCAAGCAAATTTAGCCTATTTAAGGATACTCAAAATTACTTAGCTAGCAGTTGGTTAAAGATAATGCGATGATTTCTTTTCAGCAACACTTGAGTCATAATATGTGCATTGTAGACTTTAAACTATGTATTTAAATAATTGTTTGAGATAGAAAATCATGGTGACTACTAAAGTGTAAATGGGCATCACGTTGGAATACGAACGTCGCTAAATTTTCCTTTATGTTGGTGATACTTGAGGGTAAAAGTTCATTGTTCTGGGGAACTCAACGTATAGTCAGGTTGGATTTTTCCAATGTTTGAGATAGCAGAAAAAATGTATCGATATATTACACTACGTCAGGTATGTTTATTCAGTTGGAGTAAGTACAATGCTTATTCCAATTGCCTTATTCAAGCCCTTTCCCGCAAAATCGATATAGGTACATAAATGTTTATACAGTTTAAAATCTTAACATCCATGCAAAATCAAATTTCAATAGTGTACTTTTCTATGTAAAAATTGCCGCCACAAATATTTGCACCGATTTATAATTTTCCCAAAACTCACTGGCAACTTTGTCTTCATGCGGATAAACTTGTCTCACGTACTCGCCTGGTAATTCTGGAGTGAAATAAATTAAACATATTGCAATATAAATGATACGTTCAACTACATCACGTATTCCGACAGTCACTATTATACACATTTGTCTAAATCGATACCTAAATTAAATTGGGAAAAGCTATATCTAGGGGTTATTAACTTAAATGTAATGGTCATAATACATCCCTAATTTTACATTTATAGTAATATCAACATTATAACAGTAAATGTTTTTCATTCACCTCTTAGGTATAAATTGTTGTGTTTGATACTATTGACTAGTAAAACAAATATTCTTAATGTAATTTTTAAAACTAAATAGGTCATACGATGACTATGTCAGTTAAGGTCTATGTACACCGAAAGCAGCGCGGCACGGCGCGTCGAAAATCAATGATGAAAATATTCAACTTTACGCGCGTCAAAAGTCAATATTAACCACGGCTCACTGACTCAGTATACTGTCCTTCTTTTCTGTTTATATGTAGATTTTCTGCAGAGAGTGTATCGATTTTTGCTGCACTGAGACGCGTTCAGTGTAGATCGCATTATCGACGCGACGCGCCGTGCTGCAGTGTGCATAGGCCTTTACAGTCACAGAGTACCGATAATCTATACTCTGGGTAACTGCTTATTCAATTAATATTTTTAAAATATATGTATTTCAAATTAAACCGTACAATGCACCCTTTTATAAACTTATGTGCACCTTTTACATATTGCTAAAATGTTATTTGTGTGTATACTATTTAAAATTTCAATCAATTAAACCAGTATAAAAGTTAATAAATAATAATTGTTGAAAGGTATAAGAAGACTTAAGAGATGAACATGGAAATATACTAATTTAAAAACTTCTTACCTTTCAACAATTATTTATTTTTGACCTAAAGGTGAACCTTATTCCTAAGCGTAAAAATTAATGAGTTATATCCAATTTGGTGGTTCCATTATGTGAAGCTGTATTTAAACTACTATTTACAAACTTGTTTACGCTAATATTGTATTTTATAATGAGAACCAAGTCTTGAAGAGATCCATTTTTTACAATAAAGGAATAATTGAAAAGCTATTTCTCAAGTTACAATGACATTCAATACTATATGTATAATTACAAAAAAGGTAAATTAATTTTTATATTTACGTACATATTCTAGACTGTACATATTTACTAACAGTTTGTACCCGTAATAAATTTGCTATCCTTAATTGATGTACTCGTATTTTTTCGATTCCAACTTTTCTTTTAAGAAATTATTTATTTCGAAAAATATATACTACAGCCAATCAAAATACATGAATGTAGTGTCAATTTGTTATATAAATTAAGAAACTAATTTACTGAACACTTACATTTTATATTATTTGTCAGATGTATTCATTTGCTCTACGATATAACAACTCACATTGGGCCTTTTTAGAGATTTCTTAAAACTGATGTCCATAATTAAAAAATGAAGTCATACATTTTAAATCATGCATTAGATATAATTTCTAATATCTTATCTATTAATTTACAACTGGTATAATGATTGGATCGGAAGATTCCGACATGCTAAGTATTTCTTTCTTTTGTATTTTAAACGTTCAATGTATTTCGATTCATTTGGAGGTAGTCCCTTGTCAAAATATTTAATTAGGCTTACTATAAAATAGTATATTGAAAGCATTCGTTAGAATAACATATTTTCTTTGACCATAGCATCAGACAAACATGGTGTAGTTCCAAAACTAATTAGTTTCTTTCAATAAAAAATTAGGAATTTCAAATCGATTTACCCTATGTATAAAAATGTAATCTTAAACATAGCGTAATGAAGAGAGGGATATTATTAAAAATGTAGTGAGTGACCAAACCGGTCACTTATTTATAATTAATCTAAATATTACAAGTGAAGAAAAATTAACATAAAAACTATTACATATAAAGAATTTGAAATATATATGAATAATATTAAACAATCTGTCCATAATAGGATGACCAAACAGATTAAAAAAATAAGAAAAGTTATTGATCATTAAAATCGCTTAAGTTTTATTAAATTACATCATGGAATTAATTCTGTATCTTTGTTGATATGCAAAGTTAACAGCATTGGTTTAGTTCAAAGTAAATAATACATGTTTTTCCAATGATACGTGAATCTAGACATAAAATCTTGAATGAACATACAAGTAAAAATAAGAAGTGTGTTACTTTCTAAATTATAACGCTTGACAAGTTACATTAATCACTTACAGTAATCACTTACAGAACAACACATACATTATGTAAGTGGATAATACAAAATATATCCTATGATACAAATGTAAAGAAAAGTAAAAAGTTATATACACCTTAAACACCTACAAACGAAAAATATGCAAGAATTAATAGAAAAATATGAATAAATGCAATGCTGCAAACAAGTACAAGAAGAACACACGAGTGATAAACTTGGACAAATCATCAATAACAAAATGGAAAATATAGTTATGAGATAAGCAAATTATAATATTATAAGTGTGGGGTTATTCGGACTTCAGGCAATTTACAGATTGGTTTTATCGAAAGCTACCCCGTCTGGGAGCTATACCACCCCTGAAAGAGGCCGTTGTAGATGCAGTGGCAAGAACAGGTGGCCTTGGGATCACTGAAGACGTAGTGGAAGCCTCCAGGAAGTCACAAAGGCGATTCCTTGAGTTTTGATCAGCCTCCATATAGAGCCGCATTCGTAATGAAGGCATAGCCACCTTAGGCAGATGCGAGGGCTCATCGTCATCGCTATCACCTAAATCCCCGGTGATATCATCATCGTCAAAGTTGACTGCTGCAGGCTTAGAGGTGGCGGCGGTAGGAGCGGTTGGCGACGAAGATAAGGCGGTAGAACCCCCAAACGAGGAGGAAGAAGCCCCGGAGGTCGAAGGAAGAGAAGAGTCGTAAGCGGAAGTTGGTGGAACGACTAGTTCCTCAGGGGGAAGAAAGCTGTCAAGGAGTACACTTCCGGTGATACTAGGCGGCGTGCTAGTCATTGATTCCGAGGAGTTGTCAGACGAGGATGCAGTCAAAGCCTGTTGTTTTTGGGGCACAAAAGATTTGGGTTTTGATGCTTCTGCAAGACTCCGTTTCATCACCTCCAGTGACTGTTTCATGGCTCGCTCAGTTATCTCCTTATTCGTCTGTTGAAGGATCTCTTTAGAGTAGTCGCGGAACACCTTGGGCATGAGTTTGGGATTGAGGGGACAGTTCTTTTTGTGATTCTCCATCGTGTGCAAGGGACCCATGTAGTCGCAACCGAGTGCACGCCAAGAACACGCCACCTAATTAACATGGAAAATATGTGAAGATCAACATATACAAGGAATACTACTATTGTAAAAAAAATATGGGTATTAAATATATTACCAATTAAAATTAGATTATTATCAGTGATACTATAATAAATTTAATTTAAAAATAGATATTACGAGAGCTTGTAAGTTATGTTAAACTGACTCAGTTTATTATAATAATATACATTAAAATATACTTTTCCTGAAAGTGAACATGTTTTTACAAAGTGTGTTTCACTATATGTTTATTACATAACATTTTAATCTAGTCAAAGAATAAACAATAACAATTATTATAAATAATAAATATAAACAAGGAAACTAGCACATTACTTACGACATAATCGCCAATTATATTTTCAACAATAAAGTCATGATGTAGATCTTTCACCTCTAACTTCTTTCTGTGACATAAAAAATTAACATTAAATACATTAATTTAAAAAATATCAGTTCAGAAATAAATAAACAACTCACCTATCTTCTGGACAGGATTTATCAGTACCCAACCATGAATGTATGCACTGAAAAATAAATCCCAATACGAGTAAAATAGTCTTAACACAAAAAGAGACACACACTTAATCAAAAAGCAATTAGTTACCTCTTTACAAAAACTGTGACCACAAGGTGCCCGATATGGCTCCCTGAAAACCTCTTGGCATATGGAACATACCAAATGAGGACTAACTGCATCTGGGCTTAAGAAATATCTGGAATATATAGAATGTATAGACTATATAACTCAAAACTCTATATATTAAAATAAAAAAGGGAAGCCAGTAACTGTTGCATTAACTATACAATGTATAACTTGCTGTGCTGACTCTCGTATTACCTTCGAATTATATATTTAAACAATACAATTTCATACGTATATCTCATTAAGCAAATTATTTAAATGCTACTTATGATGCAATGCATAGATATTGAAATTGGTAAATTACTATATACATAATGGAATTGTACATGTAGCATATACCTATATTATATTAATAGTTATTTTGTAAGTTGTGCATTTCACTTTTTTATAAAACGAAAAACAAAATGATTACCCTATTAATTAAATACTACATAAAATGCCATTACATCATTTAAATTCTTACTACTTATTTAAATGCTTAATACATTTATAAGTAGATACCTGATGCTAGAAAGTAAGTAATATTTAGGTAAATTAACACACATTTATATAAAATATTTTATTTTAATTATTAAATGTAAACATGCCCAATAGAAACATGGTTTCAGATATAAAAGTTAGTCAATTTATCTTATCTTATAATCCAATAAAATTTCTATGCTAATCCTTATATTACAGGTCTATTTACTTTTATTTAACAAATAACATTTTCTTGTTATACAAATAGTAAGAGACTTTATTGGTTATAAGCTACATAATATCACACCTACATGCAATAAAGGTACAACTATCATAATAAATATGCACCAAATTGAAAGGATACATAAACGTTTATATGTATCTGAAAGCATCTTTGGTGAGATAAACAATAACAGTTTGAATGCTGGTGTGGAGCAGAGATGAAACCTGTAATTTTGAAACAAGCACAGATATCTCTTATGGCGGTACTTATCAGAGAAAAAATAATATAGTCTTCCTATCTTTCTAGTATCCACTCACTCATACTTATATAATACCTCAATATTAAGTCTTAGAATATCACTAGTCAATCAGATGGTTACACTTTATTACTGAGAAAATAAATATAATGCTATACCACCAGAAATTATTGTGCAATTATCATACCAAACAATCTAGCTAATTAAATTTTATTTAGCATTGATTTTACATTTATGTTTGTTAAAGCCATTAAATTCATCCTTTAAAATATAGATTTATTTACCAACACAAAAATAAAACAAATTATTTATCACAAGCCTGTCTCAAATATAATAATTGTTTATATACTTTTTAAAGTCAATAACTAGTATATAAAATGTACAAAAAGCACATTATCAAAATATTTATTATAAAATATGTTAGATATAACAAATTATAATTAGTTAAAGAATAAAGATATGTAAATCACAGAATAATAGATAATCCTCAAAAATCTCTACAGCCTTGATTTTGAAAATTGCATTTTACTGAGACAAAATATATTTTACATATTGCAATTACATTGTTTTGAAGCTGAAACCCAAATGTTTAATATTTGTTTTGTACTATTTGACAGTATTTTAGAAATAAATTTGATAAAAAAAATTTCCTATTTTGATAATTGATAAATCAGTATTGATTTTATTTTAATTTCCCATAATTGTTAACAAATGTTACTAACTTGTTGTATCATATAAGGATTCTGAGATAATATACCACCTTTGACTTTCAAAATAATAGCATATTGATAGAATTAAGCATAGGACACAGCATGAAAATAGTGTAGATATAATACAGTAAAAACTCAAATGAATAAATGTAGTTGGTTAAAAATAAATAAAGTATCTTCTGAAATATTAAAACTAGAAATATAAAATAAAACTATATAGAAATATTTTCATATTTCATAGAATACTTTCGTTATCTTAACACATTAGATTATTTACTTTTAATTTTTTCCATTACAATTTGCATATAGTGTGCTAAGCTGTACATATGTTATTAATATACTATAAGGCATAATAAGAGTACACATAGAGAAATGACTCTAAGGGCATTGCCATGGATTTTGATGCCACAATAAATAAAATATATTTTTGATAGTTACTGGTTAACTACAACTACAATAAGTATTTATATATAACATGCATATATTATATAATAATATTTATAATATAATATAAAAGTATCATTTTATAATTAATTAATAATCAATATATTACACAATGATTAAAAAATAAATTACTATTATTGTGATTTTGTTTACATTGACAGCTGCCATTCATGTCTACCCTGGCAAATGTTTTAGCATTGAAAATGACAGGAAGTGATAGATTTTTTCCATTTATGGCTGTAGTAATAACTAAAAATCTTAAAGTTTAGTTTTTCCAAATGTAAAACAATAGCTTACATGTAATTTATATATTTTCATAACAAAAATAACAATACATATTTTTGTTATATATTCTGATTGCATTATATTCAAAATTTTCATTTGTATATTAACTTTCAAACATGTACATATATGTACTTTTATTGTAAATTAAAAAGTACTATTATGCTTGGATATATATATATTTCAATTTTCTATGCTTGTATCATTGATATATATATAGTTTTTGTTTTATCTATTTAGTTATGCATAAAATAAATATTTTTATCATACTATACTATCATTATTATACTACTCACAAGCAAGGGTAGATGAGCAGTAGTATAAAAATGATTTTTTTAGTTTTTCATTGAAGTTATGTACAAATAAATATAAGAAAGGTAATCTACAATTTATTCGGTGAATTTTAATATATATGTATATTTAAAATGTATACATTCAAAATAATGAGTAGTTTCTCTATGTGTACTATATGATACATACCATGCATTGTATTACAGTTATTCGTTTCATAACTGATCCATTTTGAGAATTGTAACCCATGACTTCTAACTGCTTGTACAATCGATACAGCATCAAATTTTGAACATACTCCGAATAAATCTGAAACATTATCCTTAGAATTAAAACTTTTAGAAGCTTCACCTGTATGGAGAGTCCATCAAAGCTCCATTATATTTCTAACCATATTAATACAAACAGAAGACTATTTAACTATAAGATATACTTATATTTTTTTTGGAAAAATATTGCCGTTCTGAATAGCCATAATATGTCAACTAATTCTTGTTAATAAATCTAGTTTTTATTTCTTGTTGATAAGTTTGTTCATTTATCAGGCAAGAGTTATGCTTTTGTCTATAATTTGCAACAAAGGGCTAAAGGGTCTGATACATTTTACCTCCAAAATGTTATGTTTCGTGTAATTTAAGAGAATGATATGCACCATCACCTATTTATCACATCTTAATATGATTACTAAACATATCGTGAAAATGTTAATATTTTATGTGTATTAAACTAACTTTATTACTTACTAAACGTTTCGTGTTATTTAAAAATAGTTTGTATACTAAATTCCCATTTGCGTCTGACTAATTATTGGGGTGTATGTCATTAAAGAAGTATATACTTCATAATTTTATTTTGTTTTATCACAGCTTTCATTGCTTCAAATGGCAATATCTGAGCAAGCCGCATTACTGGACGAGTTGATGGGGAAAAACAGGAACTCACTTCCTGATGAATCAGGCAATCACGGTGCCCACTGGTCAGATGAGGACGTTTGCAAGTACTACATCTGTGGTTTCTGTCCCTCTGAATTGTTCACTAACACCAAGGCGGACTTGGGCCCTTGTCCCAATGAACATGACGAACGCATGCAGGAGGTGTACAAAAAGAGCCCACGCGCTGGTAAGATGGGCTACGAAAAAGACTTTGTTCGCTACCTTAACAGTCTCTTAGTAGACGTGGAACGGCGAATCCGGCGCGGTCACGCACGTCTCAATCTCAACAGCACCATGTCCAACCCGAATGGTTTAGGTAACACGGAGAGAAAGACGAAGTTAGAGAGCTTGACAGACAAGATCAATGAGCTAGTTGCTGAGTCGGAGAAGTTGGGGACAGAGGGGTGTGTTGAAAAGGCACAGGCGGTGCTCAAGCAGTGTGAACAACTTAAACAAGAGCGTAGTCAGATTGAAGAGGACTTCGAGGAACGACCTGGTGGACTGGTGAGTTGTACTTTATTTTCTTCTGATTTCCTTTTTAAGAGGTGTTTCATTTTCTACCGGTGCTTTTACTTAAATATTAGGTAATTTAATAAGTTATTCATTGAGACTCACTGAATGATGTTTTATTAAAGTTCGATTTTTTATTAATATACTGATTTTTAATTATCTAAATTGTTTTGAATGGCTTGCATTTGAATGAATTTTATTTAATGTTTATATTTTTTATTCCTTGGTTTAGGTAATGCTTAGGTAATAATGGATAGTACGACAGACACTATGAATATTAAACAAAAATAAGCAATAATTATGAAATGGTATTGGCACTTAATAATAGTAAGTAAACTTTTATAATAGAGTTTGACAGAACCTGCGGGAATTAAGTAAGGTAAAGAATAAAAGACATTGAAGTGCAAGTTTATCAGATACTAGCTTTTTTTATTTGATAGACGATTTTTTATAGAATATTATTTTTAGTATGTTATTTGTATAATTACCTATTATTTTTTCATTTTTAAAATGCTTAGTTAATAATGGATAACAGTACGACACAAAAAAATAAAGCCAATCATTATTGAAATTGTAGTGGTGTAAAACATTGAGAAGTGAAGTAAGATTTACGAGGATATAGATTCGACAGAATCTTTAGGGATGTAAGTAAGACAAAGGATAAAAGTAGTTAAGTGCAAGTTTATCAGATACTTGCGTTGTTTCATTACAATGACTATTACAAAAAATTGATTGAGTAGAAATATTAATACACTTTTTATATTAATTTTTTTTAATTTAGTTAAATTTGATAATAACTAATATCTATGAAAACTGTGTTCTAGTAATAAGAAGTTGGCGGACTCCCGCAACATATTCGGAAAATTAATATAATAGGTCAGGAGTATTGATCTGGTCTTCAATTTTTAGAATTAAAAGAAAAGGTAGGGTAACGTAAGTAGTATAGATGTGCCTTTCCAGATCAAATATCAGGATGTCCACGCTCCTTGAAATTCCTTGAATTTTTGTCATACCATGAAAGTTCCTTAAAATTTATTTTGAGAGGTCTGTAATTTTTTGTTCCTTATTTTTGAATTTTTTCGATAAAGTACTTTGTTGAACATTTATATTATTTGTGCTGTGTTCGAGCATTTCAGAAAGAAGTCTCCACTTACACATGTTTTATGCAGAAGTCACTCCTGTTTTGCACCAAATGCCATTCTCACTTGAGTCAGAATCAGCATTATGTAATAATTTTGACTGTGTGTTAAGAGTAGTTGTTGTTGTTGAATTCCCCCTGGCGTTAGACATTTCAGTCGGCCTTCAGGAGGCCGATCTCCCTGAGGAACTGGACAATTTGGACAGGGGTTTGGGTTCAGTTAAGAGTAGTAGAATCGACTGGCTGGATATAGTTTGAACACTGTGACAAGATAAAGCAGCAGTTTGTTGTCTTCAGACTAAATATCCTTGCAAGTTCTTCCATTAAACAAAAAACTGCTGGAATTTAAACCATCAAAAGCCGACTTGATACATTTTATAATGAATTTCTTGGATTTTCAAAAAATTCATCACAACTGAAAATTCATCAAAAGCATAACTTGTTCTGTTTTTTTGTTACATCAACTAGATACATAAATAATTTATTTTTTACATAACACTACCTGACAAATATCTTGTCAAATGGATTATGAAATCAACATGCATTTGTAATGTTATCTGGTTTATTTTCAAATATAGTAATAAAAGAACAAATGTTAATTTTTTCAAAATACAATTACATTATAGCCATACAACTGTCCTGAAATTTAAGACAGTTAGTATATGTATATGTAACCTATGAATAATTATCACATGATTATGGTTTGCCTCTGATTAATTGGAAAGTATTAACGTAACTTTTCCCCTTAAATACGATTTAATACCAGCACAATCCTTGCTTTCAATAAATATCTTCCAGTGTATTTTTTAAATTTGAATTTCGACCAAATATTTTATTTTATGAATGACCTATAACAGATGCGCGCTTTCCTTTTATACTCTTCGGGATTGGTTGGGGGGGGGGGTGTGAGTTAGATATTTGATCTGGGAAGGCACCTCCATACTACTAAAATATATTTCGTGCATGCATGCACCTCTTCAGTTATAAGCATAAATGACAAACTTGTAGAATTGAGAAATATTGCAACATAATTTTTAACTAAACTCTTTATTTGCTGTAAATCCGATTATCCTCTCAATTACCTTGTTTAACCACTTATTGTGCATCGATTTTTGGAATATTGCTAATTCCTACATTTTTGTTGTTTATGTTGACAACTGAAGAGGTGCATGTATGTACGAAATAGATTGTGTCTTTTTCTTTTAATTCTCAAAATTGCAGAATAGGTTAATACTTAGTTCTGTGTGTTTTAGTACATTTAAACTTTTTATCATTTAACAAATTTATATTATAATACAACAATAATTCATTTCATTATGATATTATTGTAATCATATAACAGTTTAAATGCGATGTATTACGAACGTAAATGTCAATACTTATTAATTAAATACATATATTTACATTTTTTTAATTGTTAATAACCTAACTTATCAACTGTGGTCTCTTTCTCAAAAGTTATCCCTCTGCACATTTTAAACCACTTAAACTACTTAATTCTAATTTGTATAAAAATGCTATACTTTACTATCTAACTTGATTAAATAATATTGACAGAATGCTACATGATTAACTATATACGCGATATTTCGTGTTTTAGGCAAAGGAGCTGGAAGTGTGCGAGATTTGTGGTGCTTTTCGCATACGCGATGACGCCCCCCAGCGAATCGAGGAGCATTTAATCGGGAAGATGCACCTGGGCTACGCACGGATTCGTGACTATATTCGCGAGTTTGAGGAGAAGGAAAACAAGCGGCGGGACGATCGATCGAGTGACCACGATAAGGACAGGGATGCGCGAAAGCCATAGACAACTCGAACCCCCCGAGATAAGAGCAAGAGCAGAGACCGTGACCGAGACCGGGTATCCAGGTAAGTGGGCCGACCGTTATTCTAGTCTCGGTCGTGTGGATGGTCGGTACGTTAGTAATAGAGTGAGGAGTGTTTCGGTAACATATGAGTCATCACCTGCAGTGTATGGATAATGTGCGCAAAATTTTAAATTTGTAGTTTTCCAATGTCGCTTAAATGCAAATAATATTAATACTTAGTCAGGGATATAATTAATAAGGTATCGACTCATCAAACTTGTGCATAATTTTCGCATTTCTGGATTGATTAGCAGGTCCTAACATTGTTTCGAATTTTAAATAGTTTGGCTCTGTCATTTCCTGTAGTAGATACAACAAATTCTGGGGAATCGAATTTGATATTGCCTATTTCTAAGTGTTTTCAGGCTTACTTTGCTAGTTTCGTGAGAATGGTGTTCGTGTTCATGCGCGCAAATGGTCTGATTTCGTGGCAAGTGTTCGTATATGGTCTGGAATAATGCGCTAATGAAAAAACTGAGTTCGCAAAAGATTGGGTGGAAATCAGAAATGACTAATGAAATAGAGCTTTGATGGATTACTTTCAAATTCTACGCACTATTTTCTTTTATGGATCCCGATTATGGATTTTTAACATGACACCAAATCATTAAGTGAATTTCGCTTTGCAACTTATGTGAATAAATGCCATACCTGGATGAAATTATTTAACCACGGTACTAAAATAACTACACGTCATAAAAACATGTACTTGTTAAACAATTACATTTTTTAATTGAAATAATCTTTTTTGCACATTGTTCTCACTTGAAAGGTTACTGACTCATGTTATCAAGGTACACCTCGCTCTACTACATACATATATTCTACCCGCTATCAATCGATTGAGAATTTGCTGACAAAGAAAGAGTCCACCGCTGGAGATTTAACCCTTCAATCATACACATTCACAATGTTGACATAGTTAGAGAGTGATGGTTTTCCAATCCAAGGAAATGTATATTCCGACAAGGTGAGGGAAGTAAACTATAATCTGCCCATCCGATATAATTTTCGTCAGTGTGTATTTAAAAAACGTAATAAAGTTTTTTATAGAAAAAATGCATAATGTATTCGTACACCTCGCTGATGTCCTATCCCTGGTGTCGTTTTACGTTATAGGTTATAATTCCACACGCCTTCGTGTTCACGACACCGCCAAAGATCGTTCGCGTAAATTATGTCTGAATACCCCAGGTATTTGTGAATTTTAAAGCAATAATTGTCTTTTATTTTTAATGTGTATGAATTTGGCTATAAGTCACTGTAATATTCATAGTACATTAAATTGTTTCGTAATGTTGATTTATAAGATTCCGTCTGTCTTCTAAGTTTATTAATGCTGGCCCTATTTTCACTTTTGATTATTAATACAGTGAATCATCTACAGCTGGATCAATATCATGTCAGAAAAAAGGAAGACATTATCGACATTTACCGAGGTATTCCTATATCATGCTATAATGGTCTTTCTAGACGATAATTCTTACTATTCATTTTCATACTATTTTAGTTAATTACATACTAGTATTGATTAGGTCGCGAATTCATGCATTCACTCATTTCTTTACAC
Organism: Invenusta paracnida; assembly: GCA_036023295.1. Taxonomy (NCBI): domain Eukaryota; kingdom Metazoa; phylum Platyhelminthes; order Proseriata; family Coelogynoporidae; genus Invenusta; species Invenusta paracnida. The sequence continues at coordinate 18,519 of JAYRBW010086515.1, forward strand.
AATGAATCTACACAATGGATTGATTCTCTTTTACCAATGGAACTCTTTTACGAGTACCGATCAGTGCCAACCTGTCAGTTGATCACATTTCCCCTTCTTCATGATATCAATGATTTTCACACATGTCAGTGCGGATTCCTACCAGGTATTCCCCGAACCCATCGTTTTTGGGATTTTAATCGTGCGTCAACTTTTCTGCGTTTTTCAAAGGTATATGCTTTTTGGGCATGAGAATTACTGTCATTGTTTCTCTAAATGCATTTTCCTGTATTATCAATGTAATTTTGATTTCTTTATCAACAGAATTTTCTTCCGAGAAATAATAAACCTTTAATATTCCCTTACGGTAATACTTATATATATATTTTTTTACCTTATAATAATAATAATATATCGTATTAAAGTATATTACAGTTTGAGACATTTTACCAGGAGTGTATGACGTGATGTACATTAATTCTTATATTGCCTTTTTTTAAGTATGCTATTTTTCTATGCCTAAACAAAGAGAGACAGAACTGAGATAAGGAAATTGACGAGAAGCAATATAGCGCTTCAACTGAATAATATCTGGATATGTCAAAATCTAACATAGTATTTACCTATCTCTTTTATTCTGAATTCATTTGGACTTCGATATACCATTTTGTAATATTCAACTATCCGTTTTGGTTAAGTTATTAATATAGCAAGCAGTTCGGTTATTTGATGGTGGAGGAAATTTTTATTTCTAAGAAATACCCAAAATTTCTTTTTAATTAAATACGTATTTTTTATTAAGAATCCATCGATGCATGCAATGAATTACTTCGCTGCTTTGTGTTAAAAATAGAGTATTTCACATAATGCATATACATATTAGTCATTGAATTATCCTCATCTGATGCGATTTATTAATTTGTGTAAACGAAATGGTATGTCTATATCCTTTTTATGATAGAAACTTAACTATGTATTTTCCTTTCAGTTCGGTGTTCTAAGCCGTTGTAATTAGAGAGACACTTATTTCTCCATCCGCTTTTTCTTATCGCCCTAATATAGTCGCAGGTCGCGCTCCAAATCTCGAAATGAAAGTACAAGACGCCGCGATCGTCGGAGTCGCAGCAACAGTCGGCAGCGTCATCAGCAGCGACCATCGTCACGTGACAGGCGTGACCGTGATATGGACCAAGACAAATCAAACTCAAAACCTGACCGCAATCGAGATAGTGTGAGAAGTCGACGTCACTCAAGATCCCGATCACGTGATAAACGTGGTGGTCGACCAAGTAAGGACAGGGAGCAAAGAAATGGTGGTGACGGAAATAATCGACGAAATAGCCAACGAAGTGAAGAGCGTAGTAGTCGTCGTCGAAGCGAGGAAAGGAATGGTAGTGACGACCACAAGAGAAGTCGGCGTAGTGAAGAACGTGGAAACGACAGGAAAAAGAACCGTCGTACTGAAGAACTTGGAGATGCGGCAGGCAAAAAGACTCGTAGAGAAGACTACCGTGAGGATCGACGGAAAGGACGTAAAAGCGAAGAGCGGAAAAAGAGTGATGACCGTAACGCTAACGGTGACCAAAAAAGGATTAACCGCAGCAGGGTTGAAGATCATCACGAGAAGAAGCGTAGAAGTGAGGATCGGGAGGAGGCTGGAGAGAAGAAGAAAAGTCGAAGAGCAGACGAAAACAAGCCAGAAATCAAGGAGGAATGTAGCGCTGAGCAAATGAAGAAGGATACTGATCAAGGTGAGGAAATATCGGCTAGTAAAAATACTATTGGAGGGCAACAAGGTGGGTTTTCATCAGATTTGGGGGATGGTGAAAAGAACAGGATGATAGAGGCTTCATGTGAGAAAGAATTGGCAAAGCAGCAGGTCAACTTGGAAAACATTCCAGTAGACTCAGAGGCTAATGATGGTGACATTGTCGAACAGTCCAAGGTAAATGATTGTGAAATTCCTGAAGAATCTGAAGTAAAAGATAGTAACTAGAGGCCTTTTCTGGATTGATTCGGGTTAAATTTACATCGACGAATTCTTTTCAGGTAAGTAGCATACAGTACATCCTTCCTATACGTAATACATGTAAAGTATGACAGTGTAAATAAATTTATCATGTACCGATTAGTTAAGCTCTATTGGCTTCTCCATTTATCTTAGATTTGAAAATGATTATTTTATACATTTTAACTTTTGCAGTTAATACTACATTTGTATATTCCAATCAAGTTTTACTCCATTAAATATACGTTATTATCCTATACGTTAGTAAAAAGTAGTTACAATATTCACAGCAGGTTTGAAAATTAAGAATTACGAAAGTATATTTAATAAATACCTTGCATAGTTTGTTATTTGCGATCTGTATGATACAAGATATCTACATTACTTATCCATAATTGTTGTATGCTGGTTGTTTAGAAATACATGCTGAATATTGTATATACTTCTATATAACATATTATTTATTCTACAAATACAATGCAGATTATTGTAGTTGTGCGTTTCAGTCGTGTTTTGTTATTGTACCATTTATTTGCAAAAAATCACTGTACATTGGATATATTATTGTGTGTTTTAAGAAAGTAATAATTATTGCAATTCTGTATTCACATGAAGGGCTCTTATATGATTTAAAGCATTCTTTTTGGCTTATAGCGTTCGATGTTGTGATTTTAATATTGTGTATTTATATTTTTCACTGTTTAATTGTACAAACGCTGCAAATTTGAGGTAATTTGTAGTATATACCACAAATCACAAATATAAATGGCTTTCTGATTTATTTTATTTATAGAAATTTTTGGGAATCTATTACATTAGTAGATACGAGAAGTTTACCGAATTTTATATTTATTAATAAAAGATTTCATTAACAAATTTGGAAAAATAATCAATTTCGAAACGCGTTATTCGCGAATTAACTTAAGCTTTACTTGGTTATTAAAATTAAAAATAATATAGAAAATAAGTAAAAATCTAATTTTCTTGCATAATAGTTATACTTCAGTTTTGGTGCGGCTTGCGTTTAACGCATTGCGTTAATTTTACTTTTATCTGCGTTATGATGGAATCTATTATGATTCGTGTATTTAATTACTAAGTTGTAAGAGTCAATTATAAAAGAAATCAGTTTTTCGCATTGAAAATAAGTTATGCTGTACGTAAGAAATGAAGAGAAAAATTGTTCCAGTATCGCTAAAGTTCCGAAATGAACGATTGAAGGATCATTTACTATTTTGTGTTTTATTTCCACTTACCTACATGAATGGTAATTAAATGTCATCGTAGTGGCATGTAAATTAAAAATATTTACAGGTTTGCCACTCGTCCAGATTTTTTGGGACGTTTGAATGTCAAGATTTTGGATCAAAATTATTTTTAATTCTTCGAAAAATGCAATAAAATTATATACACTTTTGAAAGTTCGGGGTTATTTAGAGACACTGAAAAGGTCAAATTCTGGACATATTCTGCATATATGTAGCAATAAGTTACTACAATAACAGTAGCAGTAATATAAACATTTGCAGATGATACTGCACTAACAATATATGCACCCAATACAGAGAAATTATATAAAACAGCAAATGAAGAATGGCACAAAATATGTACATGGTTTGAGATTAACTATAAATCCTACAAAATGCAAATACATTCACTTTAAACCAAAGAAAGAATATAAAAAATATAGCTTAAAGATAAATGATGAAATAATAGAAAGAACAAATACCTAAGATGTATCATTTATTACAAACTCAATTGGAATGCCCATACTGAATATGTGA
>JAYRBW010086526.1:0-22288 GCA_036023295.1 Invenusta paracnida
TGATATAATATAACAATCTTTTTATAACTTTATTTTAATTGGCAGTTTAAAAAGCAGAATAAGTGATTGATTTAAATGGTTACCAATGTTAAACTTGTCAAATAATTAGAAAATTTACTATTAATTTAAAGAATATTATTAATAAGGTTTATGTTATTGACTATTATATCTTTTAATACTATTTATTGTATACTTAGGCATTTATTATTGTTCTTTATGTTTAGGATTTTTTAATATCCTAATAAATTATGAATATAAAAATCATTATATTGATCATTTTTATTTAAAATCATTAAATAATCATTATCATTTAAATATTTGTTATTTTATGTTTATGTTTTCTAAGTTGATTTTAGAATATATACTAAAATTAAATTTATACATGCAAACACCTAAAACACAATATAATTTAGTCACATTAATAGATTAAAAGAATATAACATATAATTTATTATTACTTATATTAAACATACTTAAATTTATATATTATATATACATATATGAGCTTTCCTAAATTTTTCCATTCTGATAGTAATAAAAAAAATGAGCTTGATCTATTTATTATTTTTTAAACCTTTTTTAATGAGTGATTAAATGATTTTACTTTATGCATAGGGGCCAGCAACCAAATGATTAATATGCTTGCATGGTAATTATGAGAAATTTTTGTTTGAGACTGTTCAGCTGATGAGATCAAATAAGATTGAAACCAGTCCTACTATGTCTTTCCTGTATTAGAAATTATTGATAATCTTTGTAATATCTATCAGTTAATATAAACACACCATTCATTCTTATTTTTCTAGGCTGAGCCAGCCTCTGTTCTTTTAATATATATAAATTGGTTTATTCCACTCTATGTTGTGTAGAAGTGGTATTGTCACCCTAATTCAAAGTAGTATAAGACTGCATTGTGATTCAAAAGCAATTAAATGATTTCACTTCTAGCATGAGGGCCAGCAGCCAAATGGTTAACATGCTTGAGATTAATGAAGATTTAATGTTAGAGACTAATGAGATTAGATGAGATCAGCTAAGATTGAAACCCATATAAAGATTGAATATCTATAATTTTGCTCATTATCTATTTCACTTGCTATCTATTTTATATCCTTAACAAATCCAGCAATTTTTTATTCTTTTAGTGATTTCAGTAATTTCTGGATTTGTTATCAAATTGATATATACAAAATTGTGCAGCTTATTAAAACTAGAGAGATGAATGATAAACTATATATAATTTTCATCTCTAAAAAATCTCTCACCTGTCAGTTCTGAAAAAAAGATAAACTCTAAAATGCACCTCTGACTGTATTGCCTGTCACACTACACTTGAACCTAACAAATGCTTCTCAAAGCTCATTATTTACTTATTACATACAATATTTGTAAACACTCAGAATAGTTTCTATCAGGATTAGTGAACATACCAAAAGTAATAATTCTAACAAACATATATATTTTTGAAAAGTTAGTCATATATGCATAATTTCACTTGGATATCTTTTGGAATATATAAATACCACATAACAAAGGGTACACAACACTACATTAAAACAGCACAAGGGCACTGTTTTTTTGCTATACAATAAATCAGGCATCGTGACATCAAAACAGCACTATTTCAAGAGGAAACCTGATCAAAAACAATATTTATTTTTAGATTTATTGAGATAATAATTACAGCTCAGTATTTTATTCTATAATATTTTAATATATATAGCAATCTAGTTACATACTTACCTAATACAGAGTAAGGAAAATTATGTAAAATGGATTTTAAAATTAAATTTATGAAAAACCTATGAATTTAGATTTAAAAAATTAATCCTAGATGTAAAAAAATTTTGCACTGCGTAGATATCTATTTTTCTATATTCACTTCTGAATATAATAATAATGTTTTCCATGTTTTTTCATAGTCATTAATTAAATATATTTTTTAATTTGCACTTTTCCCCCCTTTTCTTATTTCCTGTTGCATAATAAGTACACTGTCAAATAAATAAATAAAAATTGCTTTTAATGCTTATTTTGCAACCTATATAAATTAAATTGACGTATGGAATTTTCAATTTAAAAAGTGCTGCAACCCTGCTAGTAATACATTATTCAAATTAAAATTTGCAACCATCTTCATTAAATTTTGTTTTTGATATAGTGTCACTTTAAAGTGATGTTGTTTTGATATTGTGATAAGTTATATTTTTTAATGTGGTGTCATTTCAACATGGTGCATGTTACCCCATAACAAATTTTGTTAAAAAAACATAGATATTTAATTCTTCATTTATCATTGTTGAAACAGATAGTATGTTTTATAAACATTATTTTAAACTAAGGCTTAAAAAAGTCTAATTTTAAATTCACTTAACAATCATCCTTTCAATGTTTTATAGAAATAGAAATATATTTGTGTTATAAAGACTTAAAAAAGAGTAATTTTCATGAATGTAAGCTTAATATGTACTAAGACATAAATTCATGGTATCATCACAATGAAAAGCATATGAATATGGTAATTTAGAACCCCCCCTTAGTTTTATAGTTTGCATTATGACTAAAATGCATAATATGCATTTGCTTTAATCTGAAACACTCAAATTTGAACAGGTCACATTAAATTCACATAGGTACACATATCCATAAAAATATGTACCATGATTTATGCAATAAATGTTTTTAAAACAATTTTCATTATAATGAACCTGTTAATAGACTTATTTTTAAAAGTGAAAGGATGATAACATATAACATAAAATTTGTTTTTAAATATTATTGTGTGTTATTATTAATGTTTTTTTATATCATATTTATATTTCACTATTGCATTATTTAGAAACAATAACACACTTTTCTTTTTTCTTCTTCATATTACCCAAATTTAATATAATATCATGGTTATAAATTAGATATCAAAGTGTGTAAATGTTGCACATTAGTAACTTCATGTGTTCAATATTTTCAAATATTTAGTCTAATTTGTTAATTTTCTTTTCAAATATTTAAAAAAATATCACTGAAGGTGTTTATTTGTCAGATATGTGTATGATGTATATTTGTTGCTTATTGTTATTTTTTATTCTAATATTTTAGAATATAGATAACTCTCATTTACCACAAATTCTGGTTACAATGGATCTATTTAAAAAGTTTCTTGATCGAGCAGGTAAAGTATTCATTGAATTATCCAACTGATTTAAAAGTTATGATCTAAAGCATAACTCCTGTCAACATTCTCTTTTTCTCTACCACCTGTATGTGAATCCAATGTTTGACAGATGTAAATAAGGTAGTGATAGTTCCAGCCGAGTACAGTTATACTGTGAGTAATTGTTCCTTTGATGGGCACCTCGACTCCCTTGCAACTAACCCAAGATGTTAACTTTTCTTGTCTGCATACTTATTTATACTTATAAGATTCTTATACATATTACTTACCCCCACATCAAAGTAATCATATAAGACTTATCATGGTTAGGGACATTGATACTTGACTGTATCACTGATGACTCTCTCTGCAAAACTGGTATTTTGGTATCTAGACAGTTCACCTTTCATTTTTCTTTACAATGGCTAATGGTTTTAGATATGTTAACCTCGCCTTAGTTATAGAAATTAATATTTTATAAAATTCCTTTTTTAATTGTAGTGATATAGCTGTGCATGTGATCACATAGAGATGTATTTAAATTTAGTTTTCAGTTTTTTGAAATATTGGTAGAAGGAATCCATTTCAGTTTAATGTAAGCAATTTTGTTATTATTTAAAGAGTTAACTTTTTAATGCTGTACGAGTATACTTGAAATAAATTTCTTTTTATATATTTTATGGTTAACATGTGTACTCAAATTTTTATGTTTGGTCCAATTGTGTATTTTTGTTAAAGATTGTAACACTTTACCTACACTTAAATGCTAACTTTCTTAAAAATTGTACATTTGTATTATATTAAATATAATGGCCAAAGAAATTCTACAATCTGCGATCATTTTGTATGTATACAAATATTTTTTGTTACTTTTAGTATTTTAGTGTTAATATTGATGAAGATTTTGTGCATTTTATTTGTGAAATTTTATGAATTTATCAATATCGTCATTGCTTTTTTTGGAGTTTTACGGAACTTCTCCTGTAATATTTATTAAAATGATTAGCCATAAAACACAGATATTAATAACGATTGATATGGGAAAGAAGGTAAGGTTTATGTCTTGATAAGATACATTTTGGTATAATTACTTGTAATTCAAAATATTGCAACTCAAGTTTTTTAATATTTTGCAGATTTAAAACTACGAAATGCAAACTACTTAATACTTGCCTTTTGGAAAGTTTATAATCACTTATTTTCAAATCTCTTTAATCTCTTAATTTACAGTTCTTACAAACTTTGCTAATGAGTATAATAATACAATGCTTCTATTAATGATGCCTACGCATGTTTACGATAGTTACCTACCGTGTATTATGTTTGTCTTGCAGGGCGGTAGTCCCTTGATTGTCACCCTTGGTGCCGAGTATCAGTTCCCTGCATCGAGCGCCTTCTGTTTAGTGTTTGAGGGAGCTCGTCAACGCCACATCACCTCGGCTGTCTGTATTGGTCGCAATTGTCTTCTCTCGCGAATTCCAGGTAACCAACCTTGCCCGTAAACACTGCTTATACTTTCTTTTATAGAACCCTTATTTACACTTGACATAATAAACGATGCTTGAATCACTTGCTTTTAGTGTTTCACGATTTGAGTGTCTCTTTCGTTACACCCGATTTTGGGCGTATTTTATCCTCCATTTTGCATATTTTGAGCAAACCAATATAACTAAATTTACATATTTGCTTTATTGGGAGCTAAATTAAATGCGTTATTTATTATTAGTCTGTTTGAAATACAACAGCAACTGATTTGAAGAATCCATAATTAGTAATTTTAGAATTGCCTGGTGCGTGAGACTCGAGTTTTTTTACATACCAGATAGGAAATCTCACTGTCGGAATTGTGATAGATCTGAAAATAGAATATTTTACCAATTGTTTATCACTTGAATCAGATATATTTCTTGGTTTTATTTTGTACATATTCCGATAAAACATAAGAAGTTTTCAAATGTTTTAGTGGAAAAGACAGTGTAAGTTGTTATGTAAATTTCCAACTACTTGACTGTAAATGTTGCTTTCTTATAGATTAACATTTTTTCCCGCGTATATCTGACCTTACTCTTTGTGTAAGTACCAACTATAATTATGCCTGAAACTAATGAAATATTAGTAAATACTTTGAGAAGTACTTTCACAAAAAATGTGTTTTTTATCAGATCAATATTTGCTGATAATTTCGGTACAATATTTTTAAATATTGGATTTTAAAGATATTAGGACTATTCTACAACATAAGTTATGTCAGCAGTGCTATGTTTATTTCCTCACAGTATATCGCGTTTTGTAGCTTCTAATAAATATCTAAACATCGCTCTTTAATTATAATTATATTTAGAAAAGAACTATTAGTTTACTAGTACTTTGAATAGGTATCACCATGGCTGTTATTTGTGTATTTCGTACATATATATATATATAATATGTGCGTGTCTTTTGTCATTCCGTGTATGTTACTTGCGTGTATTTGATATGTACACTATTGACTTCCATATAAGTCGCGCGTGATTGTAACACTATGTGCACCGATTATCTTTTTGTTTAAACAGCCTCTTTTGTTTACTTTTATATCGCTTTAAGTTACAATGTGATGTAAAACCCATTTTATATCTCCTGTTGCTATGGTATTATCTCCTCTTTCCGCTACATTTTAATATAAAATGATAAATAAAAGATATACATGTATATACTATTACGTAATATTTATATTGGCACCTTTTTATATATTTCGTAATTTTAGTGGCAATAGTTTTCTTTTTGGGTCCAACAATATAAGTAAACGTGCTCTAATTATTATTTATTATGATATATTAATGAGAGATTACATTTCGAATATAGTATATCTAGTATTACTTCTGTTACGACATATGTACATCTTATAAGTTTATAGTATATAGTGTATTTATCGATTAATTTGAGTAATTCTACGCTCATACTTGTTTTCTGACATTGTCAGGCCTAAGTTTGCCCCATCTCTGTACTCGGCTCAAATTCAGGCATCTAGTGTTTCTCATATAGCTTCACTTATGAGAGTGCTTATAGCAGTGTAAATATATTATTATAATTCTGGAATTTGATCTGCTTGATCTGTGTGGGCTTATAGTGGGTATTTGTAGTCTTTAATCTTTAAACATATTTTATTATGTATGCTGGAAGAATTCCGATATACTTAGTGTTTGTTTTCCATTATAATGTATGTGCATTATATGTACATACTAATTAGTGCCGTATCTATATAGTTTTTAGCCTCTGTGGGGTATAAAGTGTATGACGTAATTTGTTATCGTATCCAGCAATTATTATTATAAATATGTTTTTGTTTTTTCTACATTATATTAACCTATATTAATATTACTAGACTTTATTTCTTTTAATTTGAATCCAATAAATTGTTTTAATTTGGCCTATTTTTTAAATAACTTTGTCCATTAATTGTCCACAATTTTGTATTGTGTACCTATTTTGTTAATTATTGTCACGTTTAACAGTTTAGATTTTGATTATATAATATGTAAGATACTTCCCGTCCGATAATTCTTTATATATTCCAATGTGGGATCATTGGCTATTTCCATAATCGGGATATTTAACTGTAAAACTGACTTTCTAAAGGCTTGTAAACTCAATTTTACGTTCTTTTTAAGTGCTTTTAGATTGTGTTTTTAGATTAATTTCACTATAAGAATAGGTTGGCCAATAATGGTGAATATTGACTTGTTCATTCTTAGTGTGCATATTTTCTCTGTGCTATACAAATGCATTTTATTTTTTGTATAAATGGTAACGGATTCTTGAAAAAAAAATTGAAATTAACTTTTTAATCTCAAATGTAACGAGAGGCTTGGAAATAGTTACACAGAGTTAATTTCAGTTATCAGAAATAAATGGAGACTTGACGAATAGACGCGCTAATTAATCGTCAGCTATTTTTAAATTGTATGGAACACTGAAACTGATAATAGTGTCTCATTTATTTTACATTTCTTGACCTCAAACGAACTTTGTTCAATTATTGTACACACAATATAATTTACTTGAATGCCATTTAGATTTATATAGGTAAGCTCTTATCATGCATGATTCAGAGGTACATATGTCGCTTTCTGATCCACAGTGTAGCCAGTGTCTTGGGCATATTTCTAACTTTCTCTCTTTACACCTCATAACTACTATGCTGCCTCAATGAAACTATGAAGTCCACATTGTATCAAAACAAATATACTACTAACTATACTATACTACTCTGAAGGATAGAATTATAAGACAAAAGAGTCTAAGTTAGTTCCAGTATAGCCAGGCATTTATCCATTGCTATAATTTGGGTAACGCTCCTCCTTTCGACCCCACCTTTGACGACCTCGCCCAACCTGCAGGCGTCCCCTGCCTGCTGCTATCTCTCCTTTCTTCACCATATTCTTGTCATCGATTTTGTCTCTCCTCTCTCTCTCTCTTTCTCCTCTTCTCTTCTGGTGCCTCAAAGCGGAAGTGAGATTCTCACTAAACTATGTAATAATAATAAAGTGCTCGTTTGCGGACGGCGAACCTTGGTTACTGTCTCGTGTTTACTTGTCTTGACTGTGTGTTACAACAATTGCAGATTACAATAGTCGCCGACGGTGCTCTCGGTGCATCAGCTTTTCCTTCCTTCTCCTCATCATTCATTTATAATTTCTAGAAGCAAATAAAAAAACATTTTGGTAATAAAAACAAATGTAGTTTAGTTTCCACTTTTTTCGTAAATCTTTTTGCAAGAATATATGCCAAGTGACAATGGTTTTATAGTTATTAAACGGGCATGTCTACTCCTGATTATATTCCCCCCACCCCTTTGCGTCCTTAGTGATTTGTTTGGGCTTGACTCTGAAATTCAGAAAGATAATACCCCTACAAGTCACATCACCAGAGTAGTAGTGAAAACGGTAGATTACCAAAGCGGCCATCATGGGACTGTAGTATTCTCAACTTACCAGCAAATACTCGACATTTTCTGCGCGCACAATCCATAACCGTCCGGGCGTATTCTTACTATTATTATTTGTACAGTGTTGATGCACTGTTTTTTTCTTCCCGCTGTCTTAAAATTAATAAATTGAAGCTGCCTTGATGGAACCGAATCTCTTGTTTTCCTTTTTTAACAAGTTTTACTCTTTGCATGTCCGCCACCACCAAACTGCCTATCTTTTGGTCACAAATACGTGCTCCACTATAAGCGCTAAGTCTCGGGAGATATAGGAACCACCGCTTGTCCTCCAGTATTTCTTAAGGAGGTTTGCCAAGTTCTATCCGGGTTTTCGCCTACTCGTGTCTAATATATGTCTGCATATAGATTTTGTTTGCCAACTGTGAACATTTTAGGAAGAGCTCGTCACCGCTCCGCTGCTTTTGTCGTCTGTGTTTCCGTTTTGGAGAAGAGTCATCGTGTGTTGTTTGTCCTCCTGGAGTCTCATTTTCATATCTCTTTATCACTGCTCGTATGTTCTATATACGATGAAATAGTACAGTTTTCTCGTATTACTTAAATCTATAGTACTCTTATATAATGTATATGTTTGCAGTAAATATTAATATGTGTACATGGTTTTGAAATATTGGAATGGACACCATGTACAAAATGTATACTAGTGTGGGTGTTTTTTTCTTCATAAAAGCATAATATCATAACATTGAGATATCTTAGTATTACACCTATATTGTTAAATAGGTTTGTTATTAATAAAAACTAAAATTACTGCCGTATTATCGTAACTAAGTTTGTATATACTTTCTGAAAAACAGACTTACATTTAGGTAAAGTGTTAAACTTGATGCATGCTGGACATTTATATTGATTCAATTGGCTTTCAATAATCGGACATTATGGTAAAAAACAGTTAGTAATTATTAATACCGTGTATATAATACATGAATGTAACCATTCATCGATGTATTCTCTCTTTCACCAGAACACGAACAACCCGAGGTAGTTGACGTTCTAATTGTCGAACAACCCGAACTCGCCTATCCTGCCTGTGGCGCCATTTTCGGTGCTGGTGGCCTTGGCAACACTACCGCCCTTCTGCCCGCCTCCAACGGCGGCAGTGGTGTTGTCAGCGGCAACGTCCGCGTTCTTACCCGGTGTCGCTTTCGATTCCTCGAGGATCAAGTGGACCAGGTAGCTCAACGCCTTCTCGACACCGCGCTTTCGGCCTCGCTCGAGTTTCCTCCCTCTTTGGACGCCTTGTCGGTGTTGTCAAGTGCCTGTGGTGACCTTAGCAACGGCCATAGCAACAAAACAACCGAGCCGGCGGCGTTCACTGCGGCCCTCCACTCCCTCGCCTATCATTGGCCCTATCTGGACCAGCGACTAACACGCGCCTCTCTTCGCCTCATTCGTGCCAACTGGGAGCACTACAACGAGGAGTTCAAAAGGCTTTCTGATTCCAGTGAGTTAAAATAAACATGGCCTGATTGTCTTTTAGACTATTGAGTGGTTTCCTCAGTGGTTTCCACTTGGGATTTAAGGAAGTATTAAAAAAGCAGAAAACGTACCTTTTATTGAATGTTATTTTGGGAACAAAAATATGGTGAAAACATAGTATTGGTTATATTCCTATTTTGTTGAACTATTTTTTAGTTGTCCGACTATTTTTCTGGCCATCATGATTGAATTTCGCTTGTTTTATCTCTCTGATACAGTCGGTATAGATTGGAGCTTGTCGAGATCTAGTTCTTTTCCAGGTCATCGTATATTAATTAGCAACACCAATGAAATTGGACTATTTTGCCACACCTACCAAAATTTAAAATGAAAAATGGTTCGTTAGTCTATCTTTATTGGCTATGATTGTTAGTTACTAGCCAAGCGATTTACATATATATGCATTCGTAAGCGTGTTCAGTTGTGCAGGTGTTATATACATAATGTGCAGTATACGCGAGGAATAAGCTTATAGCGTTGAATTATTAGTTGGAAGTTGGCCTGCGGTCGAAACCTCGAAGAAAAAAACTTAGACTGAAGTTTTTATTACTAGCTGCTCTAGTTTTTTTGTAACTTTAAATTAATCGCTGTTATTTATGACTAGAACAGAAATTAAATGCATGTTCATGTGGCCAAGAGCCTGGAAAACACGAATATCGCAAAATAGATGTATATCCCTCTCTAATTGTTGTATTTCGGGTAAAAACAGAATGTCTTAAAAGGAAAAAAACCCAATGTCCCTGGTCTATAGTCTTAAAAAACGATGTGGTTGATTCAAAAGTTGTCGAACTCATTAATATTAAAGCAATTTATGCAGCATAATATACTATGGTAATTCGAATCACTTGACTTAACCTTGTTTTATGCATGCATTATTTGAGCAGTTTTTAAGAATTCTTTGGGTATAAATATTAAAAGAATATACTTCCTAGCTAGCGCGTATAATAGATTGCAGTATTATTCTGTTTCATTTTGTGTTATTGACACATCGCTTTAAAAGTGGATGAATTTGTGTTTACCAGCCACTATGTAGGTCGTAGATAAGTATATAGGAGGAGTAAACATCCGGCTATTGGCAGAGTTCTGTATTATCAAAGCAGATTATTACTACCATCCTTCAAAAGAACTACTACTCTAAGTCAATATGGAAAATGATATTTTCGATGAGACAATCAGTAATATTATTGACTACACGGATATTAGTGTGAATCTAATAAATGCTCCAAAATACCACACACAACGTTTGCGCAACCATTTATTGGTTTATTGGAAATATATCTTTCAAATTTCCTGACTCCGGTTGGGTGTTTTTATTTCGATTTTTAAATTTAACTTATAATGCTATACAAGAATATTGTGCAAGCACAGTAGTGCAAATAAGAATATGTACTCATTGCATATCAGTGTTTGAACTATAATATAGTATATCTTTGCCGCATCTGTTAGCCTGTAAATATAGGTACTATGCCATAATCTACAGATCTCTTAAAACATTTCAAATAAGAGGGATTCAATCTAGCGAACCAGGCAATTGTTTAATCACTCAATGTTTTATATTAATGCAATATTGATTTTCTGTCACTATTTTGTTTTACACAAAACTAAATTTATACAATATACTTTGTTTTATTTTGTTTATATTTTCTAGACTGAATTATTGCAACAAAAAGCCTGTTCTTGTTTTGACCTTTATTTGGAATTCATTGAAAACATGTCAGCCATCTTTCATCATATAAGCATGTTAAATGATTTGTATCAATAGGGACATGCATACAATCACTGACTCAGTAAGGATTTTGCGGTCTATCGATTTAACACACGAATCAGCCAGCATTTTGCTGAACTATTATAACTATAGACACGTTGACAACGACCGTTTGTAATTATTCCCATGCCAAAATGTAAAACAAAATATTCTTCCTGATAGGTAGGTATAATGACCCTAAAACGTATATTTCATGAAGCCATCTTTGTCGGGTTCTTGATAAGGAATAACTATATAAGATCATCTTTCTCTCTGGATTGATAGTTGGCATTTCGTTGCTCAGCATTATCTAAGAAAGTAGAGTAAAAAGGTGTTTAGACTGTTTGACAGTCCAGTCCAGTCCAGTATCGAACATGAAGTTTTATTGGAGTTACTATATTATTAAGTTTATAGATTATAAAGTACTTAGTAAGAAATGTTCGAAATTTAAATTTTATTGATATAGTTGGTTAAAATTTGGTGGCCATCTTTACACAAAAAAAGTAGGTATCTATGAAAACAGAGATTTCGGATTTTGAAAATATATTAATGAAGTTGTTGTTAATGTTATTGCGTGAGGGATCCTGCTGTTAGCTCAGTTTTTTGGGCTTTACAATACTGCTCTCCTAAATTAAAGCAGACAGTAATATTCCTTATTGGCGACTACAATATTTCTCTAAATTGAATTTCCTTTGTCCAATTTGAATAAAATTAAAAACAAAAATTGAACTGCCTAAATTCATATTTGCACCACATTAATAGTAAATATGCGGATTTGAATTGCCAACGTCGAATTTGAAGTACCTAAATTTGAATTTGAATTTCAAACACATTCATTGAACATGTTCACATTTGAATGATCTATTTCAGATTTGCCTGCCCTATCATTCAAATTTGAAAGTGGGGAAACCTAAAGTGCAAATTTTGTCTCTATTAAGTTATAAGCATGTATGTGTATATTAAATGTTATTAAGGCCAATAATTAGTAAGAAAAGGTTTCAACTTAATTGACACACCAAATTCATTGTTGTTTTTCTTAACAAAATTGGTTTTATCTGTATTTACTAGCACTATTTTGATTAAATAATGTTTGAGGCATGCAATGCTCGTCACAAAATAATTTGTATCGAATTTAGTAATATAAATTTATAATGATTCTGTGTTGTATAGGAGTTTAATTCTAAATGTTGTGCGCAATAACTGTATTTTCTTTAATCCAATTATGTACTCTGCTTGATTCAACTCCTGTCATTCTCTATAAGTCCATGACAAATAATGATGTACCCAACTATGTGTGCTGGAGATAATATAGATGGAATCATCTGCATGGAGTTCGTATGTGTAAAACGGTTACTCGTGAAAAAGTACCTAATTTATCTCGTATAATGATAAAAATTAAATACAGTTTTCGGAAATTAAGCCAAATAAAACTGAACATAAATTGCACAAATAGCATTTGTTATTAGGGTGTATATACGTGTATACTTTGTTGATTTTTAGTAGATATCGATTTTAGTGTTGCAATAAGTCTACATAATCTGAATAAGTCGTCTATATTAGAGGTTTAGAAGTAAGTTACAAGTAAGTACATATAGACACGCTAATCGACGCTTTTTTATTTGCCTATATAGAGATATAATTGAACCTATGCTGTGTTTTCAGTATCCGGGTTAGGTCTGTGTCTAATAATGGAGTATATATATTGTGCGCAGTAATTCTGGTATATTAATGGCATCGTCTAATAGAGGTGTATTTTAGTGTCCAGTATTGAGACCATTGTACTATTGGAATGTATTTTACTAAGTATGCAGTGAAATTTGTAGCTTGTGATGTTCTGATCGTCAATATTTACCAGCTCTCTGGAAAGTTGACTATTGTAATTATTTTGCTCGACATCCCGAAGGATCCCAAGTGCCCTCCCACCGAGCGAGCGAGCCAGACTAGGCGCATTATCGAATGCCATGGGACAATACAATGCGCATTATAATATTATACAAAAAGAAGAGTTTCACTCCCTTCGTATTTTTTCTGTTTTACTTTGTACTTGCATCGACGACATATTTGGAGAAAAATTATATTTTTGGTTCGAATTTGACCTCTTAACCTGATTTGTAACAAAATCCTTGGTGTCAATTACCGGTTTACTTGGCTTGGATATATAGTAAGCGGATCTTATAAAATAATCACTTGAGCTAAACTATCCGGCACATTGATTACTTTTTGGTGTCGTGTTAGTATATATTTATGTAGTATAAACATTAGTCCTCTTTATAACGTTTGTGTGGGTATAGTATACCTACAGATTCCTAGCCTAGATATCCACATATACGTACACATATTTATAAACTATCGTTTACACAGATCTAAAATGATTGCCGACTGATCTCACTCACTCAAAGAGTGGCTTGCATGAACTCACATATAATGCGGATTCAGTTGTAGAGTTTTTGTTGATATCCGCTTTCATTGAGAACCGTAGACTAACAAGAGATCTGTTACTTTATTGGAAATAACACACCTATAGATATTGTTGAGAGAGAGAGAGTCAATGGAACCCTCGCCTTCTTCTTAGGTACCTTACTTTCCTCACCTATACTTGCAAGTTCTAAAAGGGGTTTGGATTTTGTGAGGCTAGTGTCCAATGCAATGCACAAGACGTAACTTTATCTGCGGAGGACCGCCATTATAATACATATTTGTAGTGCTGTGTTTTGCTTGAGGTGACTTCTCGACGCCACGACTGTCCATCCATGCACTTACCTATACATAGGCCTAACTTGTGTATATATGTTAGTACAACATTGGTTTTTGATATCATCAGTAGGCTAATAAATTACCTGTTCTGGTAACGTACCTCAAATAATTGTCGCGTCTTCTAAATGACTCTTTTGTTTACGTAAGAATGAATTGTTGTGTGTTGTGTACGAGGCTTGGGCTGTGTCGTATACATTTATACCGCTTATATACATACGTTTCATTATGATTAGGTATGGCTATAAATAGACCAAGTTAACTGCACACAGAACCATACTGACTGTATACAGAGGGAGTGACTCTCACTTTTGATACTAGATTTGTAGTTACTGACCTGTTTAATAGCGGAACGGACCTAATCAAGAGAAATTCGTATAAAAAGTAGGTACCCACCTTGCTTGGTTATGGTCGTTGTGTTTACACCAATGCGCGTCCAGGTGATGGATGCTAAATTCTGACTTATACGCGCACATGTTCGGGCATACTTTGTTCCTATTTTTCTCTTTATATACGTTTATACACTGAAATGTAAATACTATAAAGATCTGTTTTGGTGATGTTGAAACCCTGAACCCCACCCCTGGAAAGCGTAAATTATATTACCATACTATATATATAATTAATATCTGCAGTGTGCATTCCGGAGCATTAGACGGGGTTGGGTCTATAGAAACTATAAGAACAGGGATTGTCACTGAAGGATTTGTTCTTTTTCAGAAACCAGGTACCTTTGACATTAGAATTTCGAGGGTCGTAAGCTTTGTATATATTATATATATAAAAAAGATCTTTTCCTTTGACTGGACACAGACATTTCACAATAACCGACTTGTTGTTAGCATTCTTATATATAATGTAATATCTCGCAAGTTTTATTGTGTCATTAAGTAAAGTCGATCAATAGGTTATTAGTATTCTTGCAACACTCAACTTAATGCACTCATAAATGTGTGACTCTTTCTTTGGTTATAGGCAAAAAACAATATCATATATTTGGGATCTATTTTAACAGATTAGACGTTTATAATATAGATAATGTGATGCTTAACGAAATTTAGAATAATGATGTAATATAGTGAAGCATATACCGGCTATCTCAGAAGACTCGGACACTAAATAACTTAAGCACCCATAAGTAGTGTATTGCATTTTCAAGCCTCGTATTATTATAATCTGCAATCAGGGCCACCATTTCTAGTTTCGTTGCAATGGCATTTAAAACAAAATTATACGTTTCTTCTGTCTTCATGTCGATTAGCAAAATTGTTATTCCTATCGAATGTTCTCATTAATTCTGTCACATTTTTCTCAGTGCAGAATAGAACAACAGGAACGACTTCTCCAATCTCCAATTCAATGTTTTAAGCTATTAGCATTGAGCTGTTCTTTTGAATCTATCAGTTTTTCTGACTAGCAAAACTTTCGTAGTGGTGCAAATCCCTTCCGCAATCGTTAGTCTTTGATAATTACTAAGCTTATTCACTATCAAACTACTAAGGTTATGAATTAATTGTATATATTGCTTAGAAAATGCTGTGATAAGCGGTAAATCATAAATTTGATCGTGCATTTAATAGTTATTGATTTTTCTTTAAAATTGATATCACACGAATCGATTTTTGAAAATATCAATATATAATTCCTAAAATTTAAACATGTTTCCTTGCTAAATACGAAATTTCAGACAAATCCGCCCATTGCATCGTACGCAAGGGTATTAAAGGCCAGATCATAATATTATATCCATAATTTCCAAATAATAAAATGCCTTTGACTAATTGTCAATTGGCGCCTTTTTTAAATGTTATAGGTATACTAATTATTGCCGAACATAACTTATCATTCTGGAGAAAACTAATGCATGGTTTGCTGTTTAGTAAGCTACTATAATACTATAGTAATCATATTATATATTTCTGACAGTGAAAGGAAATATTTTTCACTTTTATAAACTTCTTTTCTTTCATCGTTATATATTATATATATGTAGGAGTATACTGACGACAGAGTCTTATGATATACTTATAAAGTCTATCGGAAGATGACGAAAACCTTAGTTATTTCGAAAAGACTGGATATATATAATCGATGGAAAACTTAAAACATATACATAGCTTAAGGCACAATTTGATTATCACTTGACTGACAATGGTTAATATATATATGTATACCTAATCCTTATGGAAAAATTAATGTATAAGACTTCTGTTTTATTGCTTGTTATCCTATAAAGCACACTAATGCTATTTATTCACATTAGAAGTGTGAAATTACCAATTGCTTTAGACTTATTGTAAATACCAAGATTGGTGTTTATTCTGTTTTTATATTTTAACTAATCACTAATACTTTCATTTAACATTACTTAATATATTTCATTGTAAACGTTTTGACTTTATTATCTAAATTTATTACTAAAGTATTAACGCATATTTGAAATAACTTCACGAGTATATCTTAAGTCTTCTGTCATTATTCCAATAGTCGATAATTTCTCATTCACATATAACTGCTCATTTTGTTATTCTATACATGATCAATTAGTTAAGATAAACTAACACCTACCCTACAAATATTCTTCTTAAGTCTCGTGGTTATATAAATGTTTGTTTGTATGTGTGTATGTGAGTGTGGTTATTTGATTGTATAAACTGACTCTTTTGTGGGTGCCATTCTACTCTCAATATACAAAACTTTCTTATCGTTTTGATTAATTACTTTGTAAAATATAATAGTCATGTCGCTCGCTGCATTATATTGTGGAGTGAGGCTATATTATGCCATATATGATACACTTAACATATGCTTGTGTAATATTATATATGATTAGTAGTATAACTCTGCTGAATATTATACTCTGAGAACTTAATATTATATATTATAATGCACTATACTTTTAATTATTCCAAGGCCATAAACCTTATTATAGTACCCTGGAATAAGAAGTCAGTTACATTTAGTTTTAGAGGCGATTTATAATCCTATATCGTACCTTTATAGTACATATGTGGTTTTCACTTTGGTATTTCTGTCAATTATTAGTTAAGGATACAAGTTATATAATGTTTATTCCAACTTAATTTATGGAACATTTTATGCGATGTGGATATGCACAAAGATTTTTATTTTGGAACTGAATATTAGTCAATTGATCTGATAAGTATATAAGAAAAAATCTCGTATGTTTACTGAACATATATATTATTGCAGCTTTATTACATTACTTTATCTATTGGTAATTTGCGCAGATCTATGTAAATGTTTATGACACTGCAGGTGGTAATTTATTTATACACTTTTGTATATATTAAATATGTTCAAGCTTCAACATTCATGAAATACAAATAATGGATTTTATACATTTAATAACTTTATTTCAACTAATCCAATATATATATTTATAATATATACATACTGTTTGTTTGTATGCTTTTAACTTGTTGGCTTAGTTGATGGATATTTTACCGTGTTAACATATCGATGGAAGTTAAGCTTATATATGCAGATAAATGCTGGGTACGTACGACTCAGCATACAAATCCAAAAATGTGTTTTACACTGGCAGAAGCTGACATTTATAACATATAAATGTGTACATTTTACACAAAAGACAGTATGTTACTATAATATTCCATGATATGAATAAAATATGTGTTTCATTGACGAGCTGCGCTTAATAGTTTAAAGACAATCTTCACATTGTAGTGTTATTTATAATTACTTCTTTTTAAACATTAATATTCCTTTGTATATATATGTATATATGCTTATTGGTCATTACCGCTTCTTCATTTAAAGTAAAGTCAGCTGTAAACTTCACTATGTCCTCTCTCAATAAATGTTTTGTTGAAGGTATTCGAAAATGTAAATTAATGTCATTGACATATTCTAAGAAAGGTAGATTGTAGAAGCTAATTATGAATTAAAAGCTCTTTAGAGAATCATCTGCTTTTATTATTATTTTTAACTATGATACTATATTTTTACAACAACAAAAAAGAAAGCATTATGCAACTTTAAAATACAGTTTTTTTTTTCAAAAATAAAAAATAACCAAATATAAAAAGATGAATTATTTAAATGGGTTTCCAAGCGCAAAATTTATAAAATTGCAAATTTTGTTCACGTTTTATAAGGAATGTACGGTGTACTTTCCGATTCTAGCATGACTAGATATGTAAAGTTTGCACCCGTATTATTCACTCGATTGGTGACGAATGTACTCTTACAACTGGTGTGTACTATTAACGGAGGGTCTACGGAGGAACTAAAGTGTCTCGAGTTGCAAGCTGTGAACGTTACTTTTCTCCTGAGGACGAAGGACTGTCATTGTTGCCAACAATGGACCACTGATTGGACACAGCAATGATAATTTGGACTGTGAAATCGTCCTCAACTGCTGTGCATAATTTATTAGACTCAGCTCCTACTTTTTTAGATAATCGATGTAGGTACGGCGATCTATATAATATCACATACTTAAAAGAATTGTATGCGATGAAATAGTAACGCGCCTCGTTGGTGATGACTTAATTTATAGTATGATCTCGCGTAGATATTCATTGTTTTCAAGCAGTAAATTATTTGTTTTGAGATATTTAAAAGAATGACGGGCAAGCTGTGATAATCGATAATACAAAGTAAACACAATGTCGAATTTGCTGCTATAGAAGCGGGCTTATAAGCTAACATTAGCATTCTAACACTGTTCAGCACAAATAATATCATTATTCTCAACATTTTCCCTAAACTGGAGGATAATCGTCAGTATCGTTTTCTATTTAGATTATACATATATAGCAGTTACGTTTATCCAGCTGTTTAGTTTTGCTTGTAACATATGAATAGAAATGGATTACCTTATCTATTTTACACCCCCGTGCGCTATAAACTTATACTCTCTTTAAAATTCCTTCATTTATATCTTGTCTTGAAGTTATTGAACGAGTAGGTTTGGTGAGTTCACTTCTCGTCTACTCGTGGTGTATAATACCGAACTGACAGGCTAATTCGTTGATATTGATTCGTGTTACGTTTATTATAATCTTATGTTTACTATCGCGATGCCATCAATAATGGCAGGCCTCAAGCAAAGTCTACCTTCTACATATATTATTGAAGTGCGATGCGTCAGAAAAGGTTGAATAATATAATATATAGTAAACCTTCTGCGGCCGTTCACATTGAAAGCGGCGCGCGGCACTACGCGTCAAAGGCGCAGTTAAAAATGTTCCCAGCTTCATGTGCAATAAAACTTTATATCACGCTATTTGTCGGAGATATTGTTGAACAGATGATAGCTATATACCGAAAACAAAACAATTGTATATCGTATGATGTGAATTGACGTTTTCAAAGTGCCGTTTGGCGTAGAAGGGTGTGTATATTCTATATATAGGGTCTCTACTTCAAACGATAAATATAATTAACAATAATTTAATGTTATATATATATATGACGTATGTATACTATATATTTGTATGTTTACTATATATTTTATTGTTTTCTTTCCAATCAAAGTATGTTACTAATATAATATGACTTGTGTGGGCGGCGCGGGTGGGTTGTGGAATATGCCTTTTTTGTGATCCCCTATAGCTACTCAATATTGACGTATGTTGATTGATCTTCACTAACTATATACGACATGATTTACATATTATACTACGCATATAATTGAGGATCAGTTATGTATTCAACTCGTTTAATGTCACCACTATTAATCGTAATTCCCTTCTTGAAATATTGTGTTATGCTGATCTTCTATATACCCACCTACTCTATGAGACTAGTTTAGTTCTTGTGTGTGCATTCATAGGTGCCGTGCAGCTGTGTTATGAACTCTTCGAAATGATCCTGGCCTACTGTAGGGGCACTCCAGTCGTAATCTTATGGAAGACTGGGCTTGAGCATGTCAGCACAAATATATAGGCAAGGAGATAGAAGTTGTACTTATATAGAAGAAAGGTTGTGCAAATATTGATTAAAGCCTTCTGGAAAGGGTCTCTCTATATTTGTGAAGGGCCTGTGTTTGTGTTTAGCACGCTTTATTATTTCTTTATTTTCACTCTTTCTCTCTTTTTGGCTCACATAATAAATATTATGTAGTGTATTCTCCTTTCTATTTGAGAATATTATTCAGTTTTTCATAACTCATACTGCAGGAGGTTATTGATTGTAATATGCCACCCGTCGTCCTTTTACTCATTTTTTATTTCTAAGAGTACCTTACGGGTTATTTACTGTTGTTATAGTTATTTACACCTGTCATCAGTATTATTTATTATGGAATTATCATCTCCGAAACACTCAAAATAGCACTATTGTGGGCACTGTTTATTAATTTAAGAAAATAGCCTACTTAATCAAAATTTCAACGTTTTACAACTTACACTTAACTTTTCGAAATTTATTGTAAATTAATTATTCTTAAATATTGCTATTAATAGGATCATTCAATCTGTCTTTAATAAACCTTATTTTTTCTGTATGGTCATTGGTATCATGATACCATTCAGAAGAATGCATAGTATTAAGAAAATCGTTATTATACCATAATAATAAAGCTGATTAGTTATTTTTATACTTGTTACCTGTGGTATGTTTTTATGTCGATTATACCTGTTGAATCTTACCGAATGGGCATTTCATTTACCGATAGTAACATATTTAAATACATTTTATATGTATGTATATAGAAATACATCTTTATTGAAGTCAATTAATGTGTCGCCCAGATATTATTGGTGCTAAATTTGTATAATATGACATTGAACTCAATTGAACTCATAATTAGCTAATATTAAGAACTGCAGGTAAGGAATCCTTATTATTGACTATATATGCATAATAATGTTAATCTAACGTTACAGGCTAACTGTAGTACACTTGCTTTGTATTCATATATATATATATATATATATATATATATAACAAGAGTTTTGGAGGGGAACCAACACAAACATTGATTGCAGATATTAGTAAACACAACTAAAGAGATCAATATAATATGGCGAGTTCTTTGTCGGTATAGCGTACTGTAGGACACATCATATTATAATATATTACACTGTGTGACCTTTTATTATTGATTAAGTGTGTGATTGCTTTTGTTTAAGTAAACAAATATCTATGGAAAGTGTGCCTCTGTGTAGAAAGAAATATTCCAATTTCAGACATTGTTTTCGATCGTGTGAGTTATAAGTAGATATATCGAGGTACAGTATACCTCCCTGCAATTACACAAAGTGTCTTCTTAATCAGTTGGTTTAAATAGCTCCAAAGGCATTTTGTTAACTTTTTGTCCAGTATTTTGGGTCTATGGATTCTGCTGTAGGTTTGGTATCGTGTGTGTATTTAGTCTGTGGACAGCACATCCGAGTCCAATTTGTAGGATACTTTCTTGTGCTATTGACTTCCCATAAGTGCAGAACATGGTTATAGTGTAGGTATATGTAGTTCATTTTTATTTTTTCTATCTAAGCTTTATATGTAACTTTAATTTTAGACAACTTTTTCCCACATAGAACAAATATTCATGGTAAACATCATTACAACCGAATCAAAAACCCGTATTCGTGCTCCTTTTATGTTAAGCGCCATGGACTATAGTTTGGTTCAGTATAATACTCACAGCTATAGTGTATAATTATGTGTGTATCAAAACTTGTGCATTACACTTTACTTTACATGTTTTATTAACGATTCAAAGATTGCTTTAAATAATTTAATATTACTTAAGTATATGCATGATTAATACATTATATTTGAAAAATTGGTTTCATTTTATTCAAGATTTCTAAACTATCGCTTCAATACTTTTCTAAATTTGAGTTCTATTTATTCCAAGTTTTAATGAACTCCGTAAACAGGTATGTTAAAGCTTATTTATACTTCAAAATTAATATGTTAACAGTTACCTTGCTAAGAGATATCCAAACCAAGTATGGTTGTGTATCATGCTCTCTTCTCTATTTTATATAGTTGGCTACAGTTTATTGGTAATGTGTATCAATGTATGTATACACTAATTTATGCATTTATACACAAACCGAGATTTCACCGATTTCCGTTACTTTTTGTGATATTTCCGAAGAATAATATGTATATTTTTTTATCGCCAAAAATGGCAAAAAGCTGGTTAGCTACAGACAATTTTAAAATATATAAATTCATTCAA
>JAYRBW010086537.1:0-22285 GCA_036023295.1 Invenusta paracnida
ATAGCTCCTTCCCCAAGACTCAGGTTATCATACATTGTTGATTTCTGAGCCCTATCAGCCTGGAGACCAGTGTAATCTTGACGATAAACAGTGTCCTTCTGAATGGTTCCTTCACCAAGACTTAAGTTATCATACATTGTTGATTTCTTAGCCCTTTCAGCTTGTAAACCAGTGTAATCCTGACGATAAATAGTGTCCTTCTGAATGGCTCCTTCACCAAGACTTAAGTTATCATGCATTGTTGATTTCTGTGCTCTTTCAGCCTGGAGGCCAGTATAATCTTGACGATAAATTGTATCTTTTTGTATAGTTCCTTCCCCAAGACTCAGGTTATCATACATTGTTGATTTGTGAGCCCTATCAGCCTGGAGACCAGTGTAATCCTGACGATAAATAGTGTCCTTCTGAATGGCTCCTTCACCAAGACTTAAGTTATCATGTAAAGTTGATTTCTGTGCTCTATCAGCTTGCTGGCCAGTATAATCTTGACGATAAATTGTCTCCTTTTGAATGGCTCCTTTACCAAGACTTAAGTTATCATGCATTGTTGATTTCTGTGCTCTATCATTTTGGAGACCAGTGTAATCCTGACGATAAATTGTGTCCTTCTGAATGGCCCCTTCGCCTAGACTTAAGTTATCATGCATAGTTGATTTCTGAGCTTTATTAGCTTGGAGACCAGTGTAATCTTGTCTATAAATTGTATTCTTTTGCATTTCGCCTTCACCAAGACTTAAGTTGTCATCCATTTTTGATTTTTGAGCCCGATTAGCTTGGAGACCAGTGTAATCTTGTCTATAAATTGTATTCTTTTGTATTTCTCCTTCACCGATACTAAAATTATCAGTTAAAACGCATTTTGTAGCTTTTCCAGAATGAAAACCACAATAATCATTTTTGTAAACGGTATCCTTTTGAATTGTACCATCACCAAGGCTGAGATTATCACATGCGGCTGATTTTTTTGCCCTTTCAGTCTGAAATCCTGTATAATCTTTTCTGTATGTGCTATCGTTTTCTATTTTTCCTTCACTAATGCAGATATTATCCTTTAATATCATTTTTTGTGCTCTTTGAGTGGAAATACCACTGTAATCCTTTCTGTATGTAGAATCTTTTTCCATACGACCCTTCCTTGCACAAAATTCATCACAAAATGGTATTTTTTTTGCTCTTTCAGTCTGAATGCCAGTATAATCTTCTTTATAAATGGATTTATCTTGTATAGGACCATGGCCAAGAGAAATATTATCGCATATATGCTGCTTTTTTGCTCTTTCTACTTGTTTCCCTGTGTAGTGTTTAGTATAAATAGTTTCCTTTTCAATTGAACCATTGCCAATATTAATATGATCACACAATTTTATTTTTTTTGCCTTTGCATCATGTGAACAACTAGTGCAATCGCTTTGGAAAAGTGATAACTTATCCTGTTTTATGCAATTTTCTGTTTTAAGCTTTTTAGGTGGACAGTTATGTCCTCCACATGTGCAGACATTACAAATGCATTCGGTGTACATACAATCGTGGTTATTACATTCATGCCTATATCCTTTAGTTGGTGACATTTTTCTCTAATATATTAATATTGACTTTTCGTGAAATGGTATGAAAAATATATCAATTATTGAAATTGTTTCAAAATTCGAAGGTCAAAAGTTTCTGCATCAAATATAAAAACATTAATTGAAGTTCAATATAACGATTGATTCTGACAATATCTTGAAGGCAGCAATAATCAAATGGAGTGAAGTTACGTTGCGATTGAAGGCATATAGATTACTGCCGCCTAAGTAATATCTAAATATTATTATTGTGTAGGATTTAAAATTTATCGATTATGTGACCTGTCCAACGAAGTATGAATATTATTATTGTGCACTGAAAAACGCGTTTAAGTTATTATTATTTCTTTTCTTTTCCGGAATTAGATGCTTCCATTCTCATTTTTTTTCATTGTAGAGCTTTTTTATGCCAGCATAAAGGCTATAAGCGATGCAAGTGATTGGCCAAGAGCGTATCCATTGGTTTCGTAGTATAAACTTTGTCTGCTTTGATATATCTGAACGATATCACACATTTAATTATTATAGTTTTATTTCAGTATTGTCAATATAGTGACCAATATAGACGAATAAGTTAGGTTGAATTTTGTAAGGTTGATTTAAAAATTACAAAGAACAGAGAAGAAATATAAGAAAACGGCCGCAAACATAGTTTAAATGTAGGTAATTAATAAATATATATCTGCGCTTGTTCATGAGAGTAATAGAAGTAATTATGGAATAATAAAATACGCTAAATGTGAATGTCCAGCAGAAAATATGAGAAAAATTAAATTATGCTGATTACAAATGGGGTGTACATATATATCTATAGGCTTTCACGATAAAATGCAATTTTAATTTAATCAATCAAATGCGGTGTTACTGCAATCAAATACGATCTAGGCAACCATGAGTAAGGTGTGAAGGTATTGTATATAAATATAAATATAAATCTATACAATCAAAAATGTATATGTCAGTGATTATAGCATTGAAAAGGCTGAATTACATATATTAGGAACTTATAGAACTCAATAGCATAGAAACTCAACTCATCATTTATAATACAGCTATCAGTTAAATGATAATATTAAATAAATTTACGTAAATGAACTTATATGAAAATATAGAAGCATATAAGTACATAAAAAGATTGATTTAGTTATAGGTATACTAATCTAATCAACAAATAAAACATTTTGTCGCTTTTTTGTTTTAAATATTTGTTTTTCTGTGAGATATTTTTATTTACGATATAATCTTTATTTTTCTTTATAAAGAACACATGTAATGCATCTAGCATAAAATGTATTTTTGGAATTGGCCATATATAATATTTGAAAAATTTAAAATAAGTAAAATATAAGAGAAACATATACCAATGCCTACATATTATACATGTAAATATATACAGCATTTGGTTGCATTAATTTCCTATTTGATTGTAAAAAATAAAATTTGATTGCAATAACACCGTGTTTGATTGAATCAATGCTTATATTTGATTGATAAGTTATAGAAACTACATATACATTCAGTTTAACATAAATATACCAAATTGTCTATGTTTCGAATTCTTACAGTTATTTTAAATAAAAACGATATTCTACTCTTCATCTAAATAAAGCACCCGCATATGAATCCCTTAGATACATGAGTAATGTATCTTCGATTAGAGTAATGGTCAATTAGGACAGTACCAGCGTCAAACACCCCGTGTCGATATCTACTCACTGAATGAAACCTTAACAAAATGCGTTAGTACTTATTATAACCACCTGAAAACTAAATATACATTTCTCGAGAAATATTCACAAGCCTGAACAAAGGCACACCCCTTCTAGAAAAGTTTTCTAGAAAACTGTCATAACGTGTGCCAGTTATACCTTTTTAGCGCATTTATCATCTATGAAGTAGAAACACTGTTTGCTATAATATGAGGTCACTTACAATTAAATTAATACGATAACCGTGGCACAATGTATCTAAGCCACTTCAGATAGGTATGCTACTTGATCTCATGAGGGTATTTCCCTTTGATGAGTAGGTAGGTACCATAGACTTTAAATAGAAAAGCTTATATGGTAGGTAGGGAAAGGGGGACAAAACGGCCATGTTAAGAAATAAGTTGTTAAGTCAAATTTGCTATATCCTGTATTAAATTGAAACAACTTTGAACAGGACTATCATTAAGCCAGCTATTGATAAATCTTTATTTGAATGTCACAATTGCATTAAAACAATAAGTAAAATATAGTTAAAACTTGACCAACTTTTATTGATAATAAATATGGGACAAAACGGCCATAATATGTCCGTTTTATCCCATTAAATAGTAAATCACTTACAAAACTACTGAATCACACATAAACTAATTACTAATATAATTATACACGTAAATGCTATTTCATAAAAGCATGAAAGTGTAATTAAAAAGAATCAAAGACATAGTTCATATATGAATCCCACATCTCGACTGGTTACACCTGCGTATTGTTCATGTGCCCATTGGTTCCACTCGGAACACTTTGCCCACATTTATTTCCTTGCGGATTCAGATAACCGACCATCACAATATAAGCAAGTTGTATCATAGTCAACAGCTTTACAATACTTTGTTTTCGATCCATTTGTCGTCGAAACCTTCCTCGTTAGTTTGCTGGTGGAGCCCTTGCTTGTGCCTTATTTGTAGATGCCTCGTTTATTTTTATTTTACTGTTGAATGTTCTGCTTGTAGACAGTTCTTGGGATGTTGCAGCATCTTCGAGGCTCTTTCTATACTCTGGTTTCCTGAGAATATTGTACTGCAAAGCACGCGCTTGAGACACAGCTGTATTCCCATTTTGGACTGCATGAATCGCCAATCTCATGCCCTCTTGGTCCCAACTATTTATTGTTGATTTACGCTTGTAGTTTCTCATCTGTAGAATTATGGAGTAATGATAAAAATACGGTAGTGTGAAAACTTTCTACTTTATAATACGTTTATGTAAAATATATACTGACGCATTAAGTATGTAAAATTAATAATACAATTATTGCTTTAAATGTAGTTGGGGTAAAACGATCACTAGGTGGCTGTTTTGTCCCATTTTTGTTGTGTGTAAGAAAAATACTATCACGTTGTAATTTATTATGGGACATTTAGCATTAATGACCCATATTATACAGATTAATTGAATGTATCAAAAATATATCTGTTTGAATACACACGATAAAATATTAAAATTATAACCACATTATTTAGAGACCATGAGCGCGTATGATTAATTATAAATATGTTAGCTCTAGATTGATTCAGTAAAACAAAACAAAACAAAATAACATTATATATTCTAGGTAAGAAATAATTAAGCTGACCGTTTTGCCCCCCCCTCTTCCCCTACTTATAATACGAATGGCATTAATACACTTTTCTAAGTAAATGTGTTCTTTATGGGAAAATGAAAAACATATTCATGCGGATTTGACGCAGTTTTTGCATAATAATTAATATAGCAAAACGGTGGGATCATACAGAGTCAACATTAATTATTTAGTAAAAATGTAAAATTAACTATAAAAAAGGTGAAAAAAAATGAAGAAAAAAACACGGCTTCTGTTAAGAGCCGCATACTACCATACTGAATTTTAACCAATCAGCGTCGAGCTACTTGCATCGCCTATACACTGCATACTGTTTCGTTCATATAGAGTAATAATACCAATTTGTATTAGGTATTACTCTATGGTTTCGTTCGTTTCAGAAGATACCAAAGTCGTTTAAATATTAATCTAGACTAAACACGCGCGCTAAAATATGTTATTTCAGTTTCGTGAGTTTGCTAGGCAGATCAATATACAGTCTACCTATTTCTGTTGCTATTCATATGGCTTCAAATATTTATCAGTTAGTGGAAAAGACAATAGTCCTATAAATTACAATTATTTCTGTACTCTTGCTATTGCCGTATCTAGTCTAGTTTTTTCATTCTTAAATGTCTTTGGCAGATACTCAGCAAGAATCTACGATTTAAAAAATATTATAAATATTTCATCTTACTATATATATATACACCTATTTATATAATTTATATATTTATATTTGTATATTAAACCTAATTATTATATATTATTTCTATGCTAATATATATTATACATTGTACAGTACATTTGTAATACACAAAGCAGACAATAATACATTTTGATCATAGATTATTGAAATCTTTTTTGTTTTTGTCTTTACACTTCATATTTTCGGTCCTTGGGCTAAGACCTGCTCCCACAATATACCTAGTCAATTATCAGGCGGGCCAGCGGTAGGTTACTTGTCCCTATTTTAAAGTAGCATTTTCGGAACCCTGTTCACCAAATAACATTAACAAGTGGCACGACTGGGATTCGAACCCGTAGCCACTAGCTCCGAAACCAACCACGAAATCAACTATCCGATGCAGTATAGTTGCTGTTATTATATATAATTTATATATTACTGCTGTTGTTGTTGTTGTTAGCGGCACCTGCCGCGGCGGTCTAGAGAGTCCGCCATGCCAGCAGGACCATTTCTCTTTGGTGGGTCAAAATCTAAAGAGGCGGACGCTGTTGTTGAAGTGAAGTAAATAAGAATTTAAGTAAATCAAATAAATCAAAACGTTTCTGAACCAAATAGATTGAGATTTCACATTGCTACCGAAGAAGACACTCCACAAAATGAAGTGAGCAATGTCTTCATTTAAAAATGGTTTAATGAATGAAAAATACGAACTGATGGTTGATTGAAAGTTTATAAAGAGTGACGTTCTTTCGTTTAAAATATTTTTTCGCAAAGTATAAAATGAAAACAAAGAAATATACCCGTAAGAAACCTAAAAGGTAATCGCATCGATGATCCAACTTTAGTTATTTAGTTATTCAATCTTTATGGTTACTTAGAGATATTATACAAAAGGTCATTAGCGACTACTGTATTCTTTGAAGAAAGTAACAAATTCCATATAGTATTGATAGATTATCGATAAAGTGACGTATCTATCGATTATATTACTGAGTTATAAACATAGTACATTAAATTCAAATACGAAATAAATTATATTTCTGTCATGTTCCTGCGTTTATTCGCATTTTAAAGAATGCAAAAATTAGTAGTTGCTGCACTCAGTGCGATGATCTTATAATTAATCAATTATATTTAAAATAGAGTAAATATTTAACAGGATAGAAATATAATACCGCATTGATATTCGGTACTCACTGACTTTCAAACCATTCTTGTTTTAAATACATCAGTTCGTTGATAGATAGTGAATGCACGCAATAATCTATCTGGTAATGTATACATCTATGGGTCAAACACATTTCCATTATATCCAATATGGAAGAAAACGCGATAAATCGTATGTTTCTAAGAAATTATCGGCATATTCTTAAATTTTTAGACAAAAAATTATCAACCAATATTTTTTTGCAATAGATGATTTCTCGCGTATGATTTATCTGGATTTGTCTTATTGTGTTTTTATTTTTAATGTATTGTGTTTCTAAATAAAAACCATAAATATCCAACATATCAATTAAATCCGCAATCTTAGAAAATTCCATACTAAATTATACCGCCACTAGAATGTTTTTTATTAGACGATGCGGTAGCAGAAATTCAAGAACATGAGTTCTAAAAAAAACTTTTGAAATGATTTCTATATACCTTTTTAAAAGAGGATAATTTTTATAAAAATGTTTCTTCTTCTTATTTTTTTCTAAACAAATACGACAGTGTCATAAAAATAAAAGTAAAGAAACGAGTTTTTCTAAAGAAAGAAGTCAAAATTATATTGATGATATGCAGTACACCCATTAATGAAATTGATATAAAAAGGGCGTCAAGATTTAAAAAACAAACAGTTAAAATGATACATACATAGCACAGTCATCGAAGAAATAGATAAAAACATAGCGCCAAGATGTAATTGTTACAATAATTTCTGTTTAAAATGCATACACGTATTTTTTAGAAGATTCATCATATAATTATTATTTGAGGTAACCTACTTGATTGATATTGACATTTTATCGGAAAATCCATTTTCTACATAAAATTGATCTTTTTAGAATAATCGCTGGATTCGATATATTGAAATTAATCAATCCCATATATCCTCAGTGTAATTCTTAGAATACCTATGGTCAGAACAGGGACTGCAACTAAGTGCAAAAGCAAAGGAAGAATTCCTTAAAGTATCTTTTCCAACTGGACCAATTGCATTACGGTAATTTCTGGTTCTTGCAACCTATATTTGCAGCAACAATTTGCCCCACTGGGTGAGTTTATGTTTGGTTTTGAAAACATAAAACCGAATTAAAACCAAACTTAAACTCAAAATATTCTTTGGTTTTCAAAACCGAATTGAAAACTTAACTTAAACTCAAAATATTCTTTGGTTTTCAAAACCATTTGTCGCTATTATTTCACAATTCAATCAAGTTATTGAAGTTTTCAAAACCCAGTTTGCATGTTAATTTCCTATCTATATTTTCAATCTTCTGGGGATTCAAAACCTCCGGAGTTTATGTTTGGTTTTGAAATTAACTGTGAAAATGGCTGCGCATTTGCAAATTGCTCAAGGAATAATTTTTATTCAGAGACAAGCCAGGTAAAATAATATTCTAAGAAGAGCAGCCATTACAGAAGAAAATCTAGAAAAAAATATTCGATTGAATGTCCAACAATTGGATCAAATTTGTTTGCAATTTCACAACTGGAGAGGTAATTATATACCTAGTCTTACAGCTATATTTAGATTCCTTTATAATTGGATTTATAGGTATATATCATAGAGTAATGAATACTATAGTCTAAAAGGGTCGACTCTAAGGTGGTTGCTGTGCAAAATCGTGTACAATTCAATTTTTCTTTAAAGTTCATTTTAACTAAAATATGAATTATAATTATAAAATGAGTATTAATCTTAAATATGTTTGTATGGGATTTGTAGACAATTTTAAGTTTCAATATAATTAATGACGTTATTGTTCTTTGAAATATACTGTTCTAAATTTACATCGTTTATCCGCCACCGTACCTCGTTTTTTAAAGCGAATTAAATTATTGCATTTGATTACATAATAATAATGTCATTTTGAATATAACACTTTTTATATGAGAAATAAAAGATCAGGCATATTATTGTAGAAAATACAATTTTATTAATATTAATTGTTAGATAAAATAATTTCGTCTATAAACATTCCTTGAAACTTATCAAGATGATTTCCAAAACAAGATTCCGAAATGCATCAAAATGTGTTTAACCCAAAAAACAAATATTCAGTTTAAAATTAATTCAATGTTTATTATTTTGCATTTGTTTAACCAAATAGACGAATCACCATGGCACATCTTATTAATATAAAGATCTTTGCAATTTGACGGCTGTTAAATCCTCCATTTTGTATATATACAATATCATCTTGCGTTCCTCCAAAATTATTTTATTGAAGCAACAAATATAATATTCATATTAATTATCCGGTACATAAATAGATATAGTTGATAAATCCTTGGATACTAATGCTCTGCTCCGGAAAAATTCCAATTGATGATTTAATCCAGTTTTTTTTTCTTAGATGCTCATGCGTATAAGTATATTATTATTCCATTGGCATAT
Organism: Invenusta paracnida; assembly: GCA_036023295.1. NCBI lineage: Eukaryota > Metazoa > Platyhelminthes > Proseriata > Coelogynoporidae > Invenusta > Invenusta paracnida. The sequence goes on from JAYRBW010086537.1 coordinate 9,188, forward strand.
TAGACGTCTGATTATTGAAGACAGTCCAACTTTTACAACATAATATTGTTTTGACAAGTACATACTGTAGATTTAACATTAGACCTTGGCTAAGCCTTACACACATAATAATCCTACTGCAAATATAGAAAATGCATAAGAATGTAAATTTAAAAATTCAAACTTCCCGCAACGTACCACTTTCGAATATAACCGATGTGACAGCTTTATCAATGGATAGGTATATCAAAACTAACAACGTTTTTTAATGGATAATTTATAATGTACTAATAACTTTTTGGGACTGTAAACTTCTTGGATGAAACTATATATCATATTGGCACCCATGCATCATTTTATTTTAAAATATTATATTTATTGTTAATAATGACTTACGTTTATTAAATTTATTTATAGAAAGTATAAAAACGATTTATATAGGTAAAATTAAATTTTGATTTTAATACGTTTTTAATATTTTATTTTATTGCGTATTCTTAAAAAGTATGAAAACGAAAAGCAGTACATATTAACATGCTTTTTAAGAAATATGTCATCTCTCTTTAAAAATAATAAAAATGAATTCTACAAATTAAGTTGACTCTACCAGTTTAATTTTGTAAAAGTATTCACATATATACCCAAAATATCTCGAAGTCAACCTTATGTTTATTCTTCACTCTGTGATGTAGATATAATTCGTTTTATTTCATATTTATTTCATACTAATATGTTTGAAAATTTCAGTCGAAAATAATGCCGAGGGAAGTATGCATTCCACATCAAAGAAGCAAATGGAAGTTTTTTTATATTACATATCTTCAGGAGGGTACTATAGACAGGTTGGGGATTCTTATTGAATACATAAATCAACTATTCTTCTGTATTGCAAAAATGTATGCAATTTTTTAATGAACATTGCTCCACAGTACATAAGAGTACCGCAGTTAGATGAGTTAGAAGCTTTGTCAACAAGACTCGTTTTGCCGACAGGGGAAGTTAAAAATGGGATTTTGTATATAGATCCAGAATCCAACGTCCAGATGGAGCAGGTGGTGCTTTTTACTGCGGCCGACAGGTTAAAGCTTGTGGGGGGTGTAAATGTGCAGTATGTTGTCAATAAATTTGGTCAGGTATGTCATGTTATAAGTGGCATCCCTGGATCTTCTCATGATTTGGCGGCAATTCAATGGTCTTATACTTTTCTAAACATTCTTAACAATCTCCCACCAAATTATGTAGTGCTAGGGGATCCTGCTTACTGGGGCTTACATAGAAATGTACTACATACCTTTACAGGCCAAAATCTTACGCCAGCTCAGCTCCAGTTTAATTTCGATGTTACAAGATTAAGACAAGTAGTAGAAAGAGCCATTGGAGCATCTCAAATGAAATGGAGAATGTTACATTGTATTACATGTTTATAATTATAAATTAATTAATTGAATAAATTATAGATAGATAGCAATGTTTTAAGTTAATGTGAGCGATTTCTAAAAAATTTCCGATTCATTTAAAATTTGTAGTCTGCATTAATCTGCTATAAAATATATCTTCCAGTTTGATGTATGACTTTAAATTAAAGATCGACAAAAAAGTGTTCATTCTAAAAGTTTCGTATTCCTGGCAAAAAAACCGCTCTTAACAATTACATTTTTGGAAATCACTCATTATAAATTTTAAATGTCAAATGACTCTTGCAATGCTATCTGAATTTAAATATTTTTTGAAACAAATAAAATATAACTTTTAAGAACAGCATATATTTAGACTGGAAAACTTACTTCTCTATACATTTTTCTTGTATTTTTTAGCCAAGCAATGATGCTGCTTGACTCCATATTCGTAGTGGATCCTTCTTCGTTTAATGTGTTGGCTGCTTTTGCGTAGAATTTTTGAGTATTATTATTTTTATGCTCTATAATTTTTTGTGTAATTTTCTATTAAATCATTTAATAAAGTTAGACATTTTTTCTCTCTCTCTACCAAGCGTTTTATAATTAATTCGTCTTATTAATAACATAATATAAAATATGATATGAATTAAAAGTAATACGTATTTAATAACTATAGATATATATTAGCAATAATATTTACATTTATTTGAAGTATATTTATATCTATGGTAATAAGGAATTTACAATATATAGTAATGTTCGATGACTTATTAACAGAGTTATAAATCTCTTCAAAACTTGCATTGATTTTGAAGAGGTTTTCAAAACTTCGCCAAAAATTTCAAAGATTTTGAGGAGTCGGTTTTCAAAAACTTTTTCAAAACCAAACATAAACATCACTCATAGTTTTAGTAACGTAGTAAATTGAATGGAAGGTTGACCCACGGAAGCAGATATTGCATTACTGGACCAAATGGACGTAACAGCATCAACATCATCATCATACTCACGCTTTGTATCATTTTCGGACGATATAAAATTTACAAATCGGACAAAATTCACAAACAAATTGTGTTCTGATAGCACTGGTGAAACCTGCTTTATAAAGAAATGATTTTAAAAAACAATCATATGGTCACAAACATTGCATAATGGAGCCAAAGGATACTCGCATCTACTGAAGACTTCAAAAACCCCCAAAAATCTCTCTCCTCTCCTCTCCTCTCCTCTCTTCATCAATTAATAAGTAAGTATATTATACTTTTTAAGCTATTAATTGTAGCCATATACAATTATCTTCTGCTGGAATAAAGTTTGAACTTATTTTATTTTACTAGATACATTCATATACCTTTTAGTAAAAGGCAGCCTTTTTTACTATTACGCCACTTAATGTTACGTTGTACTCTAGATTGATTTTTATTTATGAAACTGTATATATTCTTTATATTTGATTCAACCTTTTAACGACGGTATTACAATCTCGAACATTTGTTAAAAATTACGTTAACTTTATATTAACTTTTTTCAAATTTCTTAGGTTTCAACCATCATTAAATTTAAAGCATTATGTTAATGCCTTGTAATCTTCATTTGTAACTGAGCACTCGTACAACCCTCACTTATTTAAGCATTTTGAAATAAGAAAAAAAAAAATAATACATATAATGTTAAAGATTTATAAATATATAATAGTATTAGATATAAATTGGAGATATTAATTGGAATAAACACACTAAAAAATGAACATGTTATATACATTTCGCACATAAAAATAAAGTTCTATGAATAGGCGATAACAATTATGAAACAAAATAAGCACAATAATATACGAATGTTACGTGGTAAAGTTAGACACATACATAGCACAAGTTAGACAACATTATGGCACCTGACCCACCATGTGCACCAAACACATCCAAATGTCAAGGCTCTGTCTATACATAGAGGTGAAGTATAGGGGACTGACGGATGCTGCATCATCCTCCACTGCCCCCTGGTTTCTGTGTGCCTCAAATAGCTCGGGTAGGATAGAGTTAAAGTGAAACATATATTTGATAAATTAACTATTATCCAAATGTTCGTATACAATATATAATATTTTTAATACTACAAATTTTTGACAAGTAGTGCATAGATGAATTTAAGATTATTATATACATTTACTTTGCTAAAATAAGATAATAAATATTTAGAAATTCATGTCGACCAAATTTAATATTGGGAAACGGTATTATTTCCATTTCCCAGCAGAGAAGATGGCGTTTTCAATGAGATATTAGTTTAAATGTTAGTGTTTGTTTAGATGAAGAGAGAAATAAAAACAGAGCCCTTAATATCAATTATAAATAATTCATTATAATTGATTTTAAGGGCTCTGTTTTTATTTCTCTTCTAAGACATGTTATGGCAAATATGTTATATATGAATTATAATATATATATATAACTTATATGCCATAACTTGTCTTATTCATAATGTACATAGATAGATAGAACTAAGGAAACACTGATGTGGTTACTGAATACTGAAATTTATGTTATAATAATCGTGGCTGTTAGTTCTGAAAACATTTTTCAAGTGAGAGTATGAAGAATACAATATGCACATTTATTTTCCAACGTTTTACGGCTGTTCTACCACAACTGCATAATCTTATTTGGAGATCTGGCCGTCCAGTGTCGTGTGTTAAGTAAGTATTTATATTATAAAATAATTAAAATAAATGTTATAATGCATTTATATAATGCATTATTATAAAAAGTCAAATAGTATCCAAATGGTTTTATATTAGTTTTAATACTACTACTTATTGACAAGTAGTGCATGGATGAATGTATGTATAATATATAAATTTACTCTGCTAATTTCCAACTTAGATAAATGTTCAACATAATATCTTCAAAACATATGTATATTTGTTGCAGTACTGTTTTTGACATCATAATCCGGTAGATATTACAAACAGTTTTGAATAACACATGTTGTCAGGCATATTGTACATTATTCTTTACACAACATGCTACTAGAATTACATACATGATACATTTTTCCTATTTATAGACGTTTAGATAATTATTTGTGTATAATATATTCAATTGTTAGAATAATTTATCTATTAATTCATCAATTGTATCACATTGTGATATTATGTCACTTTATTATACTATTATGTATGCACAATTATTACATACACTGTTTCTCAAAATGAATGAAAATATCACTATTAGAAGTAGAACGCATCGATTCCAATAATTGTATTCTACTTATAGAGCTTAGTTCTGCTGAAGCATGCAAAGCTCAAATCCAATAGTTTAAACATCCAAGCAGATCAGGCTTATACAATTCAAATACAGTCTAGACCGGCTAAACCGGACATTATCAATGCATCTAAAATCGTCCGGTTTGGACGAAATTTTTATAACTTCGAGATATTTTAGTGTTTATATATTACTGTTTAGTGTGAACAATACTTTTTTTAGCTACTACATACACACTTATTATACGTCATTGTTAAAAGTCAAAATAGTTATACAATATACATATAAAGATATTTCAATTAGAATTATAAAAACACGTTTATTAGAAACAATTTATAACATAATAGCAGGTACATATTTACAAAAATGCTGCAAATAATAAAGCTACTACACAGGCTTTATGAAAGATTACATAAATAACAGTGAAAGCAACTGTTAATATGACGCAACGAATGCTTCAGGCATTGAGCAAACAAGCTCACTATATAACTCATAACAATACAGTGATATACCTATGCGCTCACAGCTCGGTTTAGACTCCCCCCAGAGTGCGATACAATTCAAAATCACGGTGGACGGTACCATTGACACAATGAAATGGCTACTTCTCTCTCTCTCTCTCCACCTAAGCATAGGTTTACTAGGTGGCTGTTTACCATAAGCGGTGATATTTTATCAGAGTTGACTGTCATAATAAGATTGTGCAATACATATGTGTTTAGCAAGGAATGAGTTTTCTATAACAGAGCAACATTTGACAATAAATTAGTTATCGTCTCAGGGCTGTTGTGTGAATACAAATGAAAAATTGTATAGTGGAATTGGTGTCCGGTTTGAACAATGGGAAATACATAGTAAACGCATGTATATTTGTATGAGAAATCGTCCGGTTTCCGGTTTGGGCAATATTATTATATAATAAATAGTAAAAAAAAAATTGGGGATTGAAAATGTATCCGGTATTAGTATAGCCAAAATTCCGATTTGGACGGTTCCGGTTTGGCCGGTCTAGCCTGTATTAGCATATATTATGTACACTGTCTGAACTTGTCTCAAAATAGTGTGTTTATTTATTTATATAATATAAATAATACAAAATAATTTTAACTTATTTATTTTTATAAAATAATAATTCTAAATTTTTTTTCTATTTTTAGTATGAGTGATAAATAAGGCCGACACGGATATTTCATTACATATACATATTTTTGAACCCTAGTTTTACAGAGTAACGAGTCTAAGTTAATATTTTAAAATTAATTACTGTCCACAACGCATGAATAATCATTTTAATTAGGTTAATCGTTAGGGATATTGAAATTATTGTGACATATTCGTAGAAAGATAAATTATGCAGTAAAACATACAAAATAACTGGAAAATTAACTAAATTCAAAGCTACTAATGAATAAAATATTGTACAAAATATAATGCACAGAATTATCAATCAGTATCAGCTGTAATTAAATAACAAAGGCAACAGTAATAAGCCTACGTAATGAAATACTATAGATAAAATTCAGGTATTTGCAATACATTTCGAGCCTTATTGATTTATAAGCCAATTGAGTGAATGCAAGATTACTTAGCATAATTTAATTTTTCGTGACTTGATTTAAAAAAGTTATATATACAGGCTATTATGTTCGAGATGACAATTTTAAGGACGTTTTTAAGTAAAACTGAATATGACACTAGAATGGAACATCATCAGAAGGAATACCAGACAGCAAACCTGTCCCATCTGAGCGACCCGACCTACAATATCAAGACATACACAATTGAAAATAAAATCAATACAATTTGGAAAACCATCTGTAATGAACACAACATTCTAATTTTTTTGCGTAATTTTAAAATGACCAAATACCGACTTCCATGTATTGCTTTGTGTATTGAAGACACAAGGAAAAAACCATAAATATCTGACCAATTGTCAATGAACGCAAAGACCGGCCCACAAAATACCACTACCGTGACATGCTATTACACTTAACCAGCAGAACCAAACTAATGAAGACTATTCAAAGATCTCATCACAGTGAGTCATTCGAGTCATTTTGTTAATCCTTCAGCCTAGACGTTGCTACTCTGTACATCTCAGTCTCAACAAAAAAGCTACAGATATTATCTTTAAATGATTAGCAAAAACAATTCAGTTTCTTTGGAATTACTGCCAACAATGTAAGGCAACTGTTTGAGATGTGCTACATTTACTTTACATACGAGAATAAAACCTACCTCCAAATACAGGGCCTTGCTATGGGTCCCAGCATTTTCGGATTACAGGCTATCCTCTTTATGGACAAATTCGAGAAAGCAGCCTTATTAAGTGGCATATTATACTCATCGCCTGCTACAAACGATATGTGGATGACATTTTATCACAATTAACAAAAAAGAGGCAGAGGAAATTCAGTCTGTTTTTAACCGGATTCATCCTACATAGTATCCGCTTCACCGAGAACACACAACCAACCATTCTATTTTACTTCTTGGCTTAAACCTCATTATACATAGAAATGGATAAAATGTTCCGCTTCTTTAAGAAAATTGCCAAGATGGATATCTTCATCCAAGGAGAGATTACGCTTCCAACCAGAAATAAAGCTTTCTACATACATTTGTAGTAATTAGAATATTCGGAGATTAGAAGACAGTATTACTAGGCACTATAGCCTTGAGGATATATTGCATAATTTTTTACCCATGCCATAAATTCCTCGTGTGTAGACAGGCTACACTAACATCGTGTTTTTATCATGCTGCCACCACCGTAGCTTCAACGTTAAAGACGTCCCGGGGGTCTCTTCGAGAGAAGCGCAACAGCCCGCACGTTATTCCCGTGAGCCTAATCTGGTGTGTCATTCATGTCACAGAGGAGAAAGGTCTGCCCTGACAGTTTGGAGATTATTTTTTCTAAAACTGTGCGAAGAAGACAGACAGGCGGACAGACAGATAGAAAAATGCAATTTTAGAGTCTTGCAAACGACAGAGATGCATGCGTCGCCTACTACGCCCAATACTCTTCTCTTCGTCAACTACTCACTTTGATTGATTCCGAACAGTGACCACCCATGAGACGACCTACTCGACAATCGCAAAAGCACCCAGAATCTCCATTTTATATCAACATACCCTTTCTCAACGAAATTACACAATCGCAGCTCGAAGTTTTAAATAATAGAATCTTAACGTTTGAATATCTTACTGAAACAAAACACTCCACTGGGCCTTCTTCAAGAACTGTAAAGAACCCGATATCCTCGAAGCTAAAAACACAGTCTACAAATTTTTCTGCATCGTAAGTAGAGCTTTATACATCGTTAAAAGACCGCCTCAAAGAACATCTCATTCAGAGTACTAACACCATCTTTAAGCACGAGGAGACATGCGGATCAAACTTCCTTCCAGAAGTATTCACCCTAGACGCCATCTCTCTCCTATTAACTCACTGAGCTTTACTCTCAACAGACGGGACGAATCCATCTTCACAAACATTATCTTCTGAGTCATACACATTCTTCCCCCTAACTTTTAGACACAGACATGCATAACTCCTTTCTTCTCCCTCCCACACTTCTACACCTGCAAATTAAAGTGAGCTATTATCTGAATCGCATAATAATGTTACACGTTAAAATTATTATCACGCTGTCTGTCTATTTTCTCTAATTTTAATGTACTTCGTCTAAAGATGGTTTAATAACCGATTATACATTAACTCTGATTAAAATATAGTAGTGATACTATAAGTTTTCCCGATCAAATTCAGATGAACATCAGATCAAATCTGACATAGCTATGTTACCTCGTGCCATTGTTTCAACCTTGTGCATGTGTTTATGAATGCTTGTTGACGGTGTGTTTTGTGAGACTTGTGAGGTTTTATGAAGAAGAAAAAAACTAATATAATGAAGTGTAAAAGGAAGGAAGGTTAATCTCAGTTTGAACAATGAACTGGTAAAATTCCTAGTTAAATAATATGCAGAGAATAAAATAATGGTAAAATTAGCTAATGATTTATAGTAATTAATGTCGAAATATATTGCTTGGATATGTTCCTAAATTTGTGTCTTTATTGTATTTTGATATTTGGGCATTAATTATATTAATCGAGTAGAGCCAGAAAAAAGGGATCCTAACGCTAGATTTAATCAATGTTATCTTATAACATTTTAGCCTCATCATTATTTCGGCAACAACTACATCAAATCTGAAATTAAATGTTTAGTGGACAGCAAATTTGGAAATAAGGTAATCAAATGTGAAATACGGAACTCAAAATTTGACATCAAATTCAAAGTTAATTCGTTTTTTATGATTATTCTGTATTTTTACTGAGTACATATGGATATATATTTAGAGAATAGTGCTGTCTTGTTATATAAACTTGTTCGGCAATCAATAATACTATCCATATTGATTGCAGTTCAAGATTAAAGCAAAACACGAGAAAAAACGGCTAAAATGGTGACGGCCCAAAACCTTTTAAAACTTTCTTAGATTGTAGTTGATTATATTATTCAATATCTAAGGTCCAAATTTAACAAGGAAAACATATAACTGGATTTACTTAATCAGTAATCTTTAAAAACTATTTTTTTCTCTGTTTGTAGTCTAATCATAGGTAGTGTTCGCATTAAAGCTATTGCATCACTTTAATGCAATTTTAATTTTATAACGTTAATAAATTATTTCTCTTAACATTATTGTACAATAACATATTAAAAACTACATTACTCGTACGTAAAATAATCACACATATAAAAAGAAAAGTGTAACAGTTTACAAATAAAAATATAATCCCATAAATGTGTGATTATTTGATTTATAAAATGAAAAAAAAACACGAAAAAAGAGCTCACTTAGAAGTGATAATGCAGGTTGGGAGCCACTTTTTGGCCACCTCATTGTAGGAAACCTTCATGTAGCGAGCGTAGACGATTGTATAGATGATACTCGCCAAATTGAATAGGTCCAGCTGGAATGTAAAGTTACAAATTATGCAGAAAATGTATTTTTACGTTTTTTTATTATTTTTAATATTTTAGACATTATAGAGCAGAATTTTAGTGAATTCTACAAAAAGGTAAAACTTATTACATAACAGATTACGGGTAATATATAGAAGTATACTTTTATAGCATTAGAAGAAATCGAAAAGCACGTCTAAAAATGATTTTTTTATTGGGATCTTTTTGTTTTTCTTATAAAACTCATTAGGTAAAAAATAGTACTGTATTTTTGTTTATTTTCCATTTAAATATAGTCATTTTCACTCATGCATTACTTATAATTACTTCCCTGTTAACTTGTCAGATTCACCAATAAACTCAGTTCAGATATGTTTTGTTCTAAATTTTCATGTCCCCATAACAAAATTTTTGTTTTTATTTAATTTATATTGACTGTTTTTACTGTTGGTTCTGCCCAGTACTTTTTGCTCTCTGATTTTGTCTAACTAAAATATTCTAATCTATTTAAATTCGATCCCAGTTACAACTTCAAACAAAATGAAAAGTGTAGTGGATTTGATATGGTATATCGTGTCGTATCTTATACATTTATTTTAAGAAAATTAAATTGTATTAAAACTTCTTTGGTTGCTGAAAAATGTCACTTTAAGCTATCGTCTGAAGATTTTAGACAACCAGATCACTCAGATATACTACTAGCACATTATATTAATTTAATCTGGGAGTCACAGAAGAGCTTTTTGAGTTTATTAGTAAGTCGGGCACACCTATAAGAAACGTATATGATATTTCAAGATAATTAATGAATTTCTAACTGATGTTATGTCGAGTCTTATATTAATAATATTAGGGATCTAAATTTCCGGATTCGTCTTTGAAGCATCTAAAATAAATATATATACGTTTTTTCATACTATAAACGTTTAAAAATACTACTAATTTGAAACGATCATTTCAGATATCAAATTAGTATCAAGCAAATAATTAAATAAGTATTTATTAATATATTTATACACATAGTAGTACCACTCCTTTCAAAATTTGAAGATTTTATAATACATATCATTTTCGTAGAAATAACAGTACAAATATCTTAGTATTCGTATTCAATATTGAATAGCACTTAGCTAAGCACATTGAATTTTAAGTTTTAACAAAAATGAAAATAGTAATAATCAGTAGTGTGTTGTACTGTAAATTATTTAATACACATACACAGTAAAAATTGGGACACATGCGAAACACGTGTTCTGAAGATTTATTTAGCTTTAAAAGTTCAGAACATGTTTTCTGCTATTCATATGCGTTCTGCAAATTTTTTCGCTTCACATGTCTTCCAAATTATCACATGGAACACGCATTAATACATATACGATCTATAAGTGTCGAACTAACAGTTAAGCTAACTACCAACTGTAAAAATAACTGACTGACAGTTAAATTGTATAGTATAATGCATAATTTAATTACCAAAAGTTGGGTGTTAAATTGTAAGTAACCGATAGAAAATGTGAGAAGCGGTAGGTACTATGTATAAGTATGTATTAGTACCCTACGCCCAATATTATACCGTTTACTACATTAATGTAATTTATCGGTTTCATGTTTACTAAATTTTGATATGGATGTGATTGATGTAATGAAAATGATAAACTTACTCCAATTCGATTATTAAGAGATCGAATTAATTTTTACTCCGATGACAGTATATTTTACACAAACTACGTCTAATTTACTTATATTTATGTCTACTATTTGATACAGTTTGCCTGAGCTACCATTTTTAAGAACATTTAGAATTTGAAGTAATTTTTAATTGACAGTACACCATCAATCTTCTACCTGTGATCTGAATTTTGTGTTTATAAGCTGTAATCCTTCCTAAGATATAACAACTTAAAAATACAGTTTTTACATGGAAAATACCTATACCTCCGTTCTAGAGCTTTTATTTACTAAAACTATACCATGCTAGGGTGGATATTGGGTACCTGATAATTCCAGGGCAGGCCCATTTTCATTTCAGGACATGTGAAACCGGAGACAGACACCTCGGCTCGGAAGATAGCGTTTCCAGAGAACTGGCGCATATCGATCGCTCGACCGAAGTCGATGAGACAAAGCGTCTGGGTTCGTCCTTCGGGTAGGATACTCTGATGCGTTGGTGGTTCATTAGAAATATAGATACAAAAGTGAATAGTACAATCTTTGTGCAATTAAGTACTACATTTATCAACGTGTACACATACATATTGCTCTATGTGGATTTTTCATTTTCTAAACTCAATTCTCTGATTTATTTGGTTTTATTATTATTTATTTGTTATATTTTCTGCATATATATATATATACAAAGAAAATAAGAAGAGCACTTCCTGCAGGTTATAAGTATAATGTCCCAAATTTTCGAGCCTCTGGTTCCTAGTCATGCGACTTACATAGGAAATTGATATGCGACTTCAATCTCTTCTTACTGAAGCTTCTGCAGATAATACCAGAGGCGTTATTTTCACCTTGGAAACTCCACCACATGTTCTACTTGTTCAAATTTCCTATTTCTTTGTGCTTCCTCTGTCTTAGTTGCGGCAGCCAAATTATTGTAATGCTTTTGTAATCTCCACTTGGGCCTAAAGAAACATGTGCATGTGTGTAGCTTCTATGTATAAACAGTAAAATAAAACACGTATAAATGTTCAAATACTGTTCAGATTAAGTATGTTTTATTTTACTGTTTATACATAGAAGTAACACATGCACATGTTCCTTTAGTCCCATGTGGGGATTACAAAAGCATTACAATAATTTGGCTGCCACAACTAAGAAAGACAGAGAAAGCACAAAGAAATAGAAAATTTGAATAAGTAGAACATATGGTGGAGTTTCCAAGGTGAAAATAACGCCTCTGGTATTAATTCTATTATTTCTATAGTAAAACATACTTAAGGACTTCTGATCAAATTAAAGTACTTCTCAAGGACATTTAAGAACCTGTGCGAACCCTACAATATTATACTCCATTTATCTTTTTATTTGTAAAAGATTTCCAATTTAAAAAATTTACGATAGTATGTTAATCATTCAAAGAATACTTTGGTAAGAAAAGCGACTTTTATGTTTTTAAATTATCAAATAAAGTGCACACTTTTTTACTGATACTACTTTCTCTCTTGTAACTTAAATATTTAAGTTTTAATCATGAATCATAAACAAAAAATTTCAAATCAGAAAATATGTTTAAGCCATTTAATTAATGTTTAAATTATCTAGGTGTTTTATAATAAAAGTTTATTATATATAGCAGGGGCATGCCCAGGAATTTATTTCGGGTGTAGCTCAAATAAATATGTGTCTTTATTCAATATTCACAATTTAACGTATTAATAAAACATTTTTAATATAGATGATCCAGGGCTGCCAACCTATTTAAAAAAGATATCGTGATAATGTGTCTTTCATATCGGGACATATCGGGACATTAAAAAA
>JAYRBW010086548.1:0-22285 GCA_036023295.1 Invenusta paracnida
GACAAAACTAAAAGTTACTGCTATTTTAAAGATTTAGAAAATGATTTTTTTAATTTTATTTTTAAGTAGCATTTTAAAATAATAATAAGGCTCTATGACCCTTTTTTAATTATTTACAAAAATAATAACTTGAATTTTTAATAACTTTGTCATTTATTATTATTAATCAAGTTACTTTGTCATTTTATTTTTCTTAATAACAAAATTATAGCTTATAATATTAATATATAATTTGACTTACAGTTACAGTTACAATTTAAAAATAAATTAGCCTGATATTATTAATAGTTAATTTTGACTTCAATTAAATGATATAGTTAATAATTTATTTTTCTAACTCTGATTTCAAGCAATATCTATTTAACTAAAACACTGTTTTATTTATATAAAACTTACAGGCAGAGCTTTAGTAGATGTTTTCTTAGTTCTAGGAATATAAAAAATCATTTAAAAGCTCCTTTTTATATCATGACATGATATATAGCACATATAAAACAAAATTTGTTTATTACTACATAAGTGTATATTACATTAATTCTATTCAAAAAATCAGAAACTTAAAAAAAACTTAAAAAATTACATTCCAAAAGTGTTAGTATCCACAATATATTGTGGTACTGACTGCATCATTAAAAATGACAGTTTATATTTCATTAAGACTTATAATCCTGAATGTATCCTAGCATTGACTCAATCAGAGTCTAAATAGCAACCAAATAAGGATCATTATTCCATAAATATTATATATAATTAATTTATAGTCTTCTTATTAGACCTTAGCTTAAAAAATGTTTATTTCAATTAAACCCATAGATTTTTTATAGGGTTCATATTGGCAATTGTCGAGTTCTTGGTCACAAATTAAAATTTTTTGGAAAATAAATAAAATGTAAAAAAAACAAAAAATAAATGTAATTAACAAGTGGCTATATACTACTTAAAGCTGGCATCTGCAACCACACCACAATTATCAAGCATCTCACTATCCTTTATGATATATAAATTTAATTACATTTATTTTATATTTTATTTACATTTTATTTATTTTTTGAAAAAAAGTTAATTTATGGCCAAGAAATCCACAATTGCCTTTCATATCTAACAAGTTTATAGGCTGGGAAGTAATTTCATTCTGAACTAAATGATTTTGAGTTTATAAAAAGGTATAATAGGTCACCTTATAATATAAAATATGCCAGTTACCATTTTAGAATGCTTCTATAGTATATCATACTATACACAGATCTATGATTTCATAATATTCTTCAAAATTCATGGTTCTTAGAAAAAAATAGAGGGCCAAGCCCATAATTTGTAAGTCTCCCAAAGCTTTACATACATACTAAGAATATTATATTGACAACTCTATAGTTGTTTCAACTGTAAATAAAATATTAGAGCAGTTCTTGTACAACATATAGTCTGATCCTATTCCAATTGTCTTCTTTATTAGAGAGGTATCAGCTCATAATCAGCTTCACTAGATAATACAGAAGAATTCCTTCTTTATTAACCAAGATATATCTCACATGTCTCATAGAATTATTCTGAATACCACATCTTGAATCTTAGGTAATATTGCATTAGGATCTTGAATGGACAGAAAAATAATCTGAAACAATCACAATCAGAGATTCTCCTGATGTCAACTCTGTATATGGGCCTTATGAAACCAATTGCAGCCTGTATGCAAAGAATTCTACTTATATCTGTATCACGGAGCCTCAGTCCAGACTTATTCACAACTATGCTTTTCCACAGTTTCTACAAATTTGACACACAAACTACTGGACTTTGGGAAAGTATTAAACTATTATGCATAATTGTTTTCTTTAATTGGAAAAAATTATGGTGTAAAATATAAAATATAGCTACCTACATTATTACAACTGTGTATTATTTTATTATTTCAGCAATCAAGTAACTAACATTTTCTACCTATCTTGCAGCAGCAATTAAATTTTCATTTTCATTTTTCTAATTTGCAATAAAACAAAATTTATAATTATTTTTAAATTTATTATGCATTTTGTACTAAACATGAAGTCTAACACTGTATTTGTCAAGTGCTAATCTAAGAAACAAAATGTATTTAAGTTGAACTTTTAAGAGGGTTTTAGATTATTTTTGAACAATTTACCTGCTACAGGTTGATACAAGTTTTTTTAAATATATTTTTTTACTTTTATATATTTAACTAGATATTTTAATATATAAATTTGCATATAACTGTACATAAGTTTCAGCTTTTTTGAGTTTTTTATCTCATTCTTTCAAGATGTTCCATTATAGAACATGGATTTCACAACCTACAATTTGTTATTTTATAATAGGAAATCTATGAAGATAGTATTTAACAATCTACACTTTCACAAATTACAAAATTACAAATTATTTTTACAAATCTATATATAGTTTGGTTTCACCATATATGGATTGGTTTCACAAACAATAAATCATAATTGAATCATGTCACTGATTATGATTGAAATAAAATGCATCACTCAATAAGTTTTTATTTTACAAACATATAATATTGATTTCTCAATAAATAAGGTAATAAAATGACATGTGTTTAGATTAAAAATTTACAGTAATATATATTTGTAAGATATTTAATATTGTTTTCCATGTTAGGTATTTATAAAAAAATATGATTAACCTAATTAGTTTTATAATAAACCACAGTTGTGTATACCTTTTATTTTGAAGACATTTAAATAAATATGTCTAAATTGTGTCTAAATTTATATTTTTTCTCCAGATTCAATATCTTAAAAAAAAGTTTAAATATAACTAGTTAGTTATAACTATTTAGTGTTAAAACTTTAGTGTTTAAAACTATTTAGCTAGTTTTAACTAATTAATTAGTTTACTTACTAATTAGTTTTATTTAGTGTTTAAAACTATTAACTGTTTATTTATGTTATAACTATTTAGTTATGACTATTAAATTATATAAGTATAAAAAAATAATTATATTTTTATATTGAATACTTCTTTATTTGTAGAGAGTGTTTCATATACCAGAAAGAGGCCAAGGCACTTTGAAATTTAAGTGGCAATCTGGAAAGGGTAATTATATTGCTGTTTCTTCCCCAAGGTAAGCAAGTATTATTTTTATATTTTTTAAATGCTTATAGTCTATATATCTAACATACAACTTGCTATATACTTAATTTTTCTAAAATAATGTACTTTATGAGTTTTTTTTATAATAAAATACAACTATTGTTTATGCTAATCTTTAATAACATTTATTGTTTTTAGTGGGAATGAATTTTCAACATTTATTTATGATAGACACGGAGAACTCATCACTGAAATTCCCCTTCAAGGGTAAATATTTTGAAGCATTTTACTTATATTTTGTCAAAGTAACTATTACTACCATATTATAGTAGAAAGATACATACATCTCTGGGCAGCTTATCATAAAATTAAGCCAGAACATCAAAACAAATATTTTATTAAAATATTCCATCCAGTTTTTACTGCTAGACAGAAGTATCCTGGACAAACTATGTAAGAGAAAATGGTACACATTATAGTTGAGTGTAAAGATTACACCAGTAATTTATAACTAAGTAATATAAATGATCTAATTTAAAAGTAATTTAAAAAATATTTTATAAGGTAAAAGAGTATAAAAACATGGAAAAGCAATACAGGCAGTACTTAAACAGAAAATAAAATAAACTGGATACAAGAATATTTTCTAGTTTAAAGAATTCGGTGGTAAGTTAATATAAAGAATAGTTTAATAGAATATTCTTTGTTCTATTTATTTATTGTATAAACTTGTTTTTGTATTCTTTAAGCCACATAATATTCTAGTATCCAGTTTATTGATTTTCTGTTTTTGTTGAATTTAAGTGCCTTCTGGAAGCTCATAATAAAATTAAAATTAAATTCTCGCCAGTAAGTTTTAAGTAAAAGCAAAATCCGAAATATTTAAGTGATCTAATTCTCTAACCTTTTGCCAACAAAACTTTAAACTGGAATACAAATAACATTTATTTTTTTGTTTTATTACTACCAGCATTGCTTTTCCATGTTCTTACACTCATTTACCTAATTGCTTTTAAACTATGTAATCTCTATTGCTTAGCTCTTAACTGGTGACTCTTGGTGATCCTTACTCTTTCAGATTGTCAGATGTATATGGAAAATTTGGGTTCTTTTAATTAAAACATATATTAAGCAGCTCTTACTTATATATTATTTTTCTTAAGTTACAATATTATGTATTATTTTTTCTTTTCTTTAAGAGCCTGTAATGGACTTGAGTGGGATTGTGATGGAGATGTACTGGCCATGATAAATGAAAAATCAAGTATAATCCATCTCTGGCATTCCAGTTCTCAAAAGACAACTCAGTTAGAGAGTGGTCTGAGGTAAAATATACAGTTTAAAATGTTCTATAGATAATTATTTGTACTTATCTGATAGCAATGGCAAATCTGATTACAGATATTGACAATAATTGTAAGTTACATTTATATGTAGAATAATAATATCAGAATGTTTAATTATTTTAGAGAAACCTTAACATTTCTTCTTTGGTCAAAAAAAGATCAACTCTTGGCAGTCGGTACAACAAAAGGAAACTTGCTAATCTATAATCATGCATCTTCACGGTAAGCCCATGGTAAAATATAAATCATTTTAAACGATTTTATTTTTATATAATTTTTTGAAGTAATTTGAATTTATACATTTAACTTTTAAGAAGTATACATTTTAAATCAGTAATTATTTAAACATATTCATTACACTAAATGCATATTTTTTATATGGATATAATTTCTAAAAAGTTAATTTTCCTATAAATTATGCCTCTTTTCTCACTAGTAAGATTTTGTAGCATGTCTTTAAAATTAATAAACGTTTAATACGCAATTGAGCTAAGATAAGTAAGATTTTATGTATTATATTTGTTTGAGTATATGTATATTATTTATTTTATCTGATAACTAGCCTTATTATAATAAGTAGTCACTTTTAATAACATTCTAAAATATAACTACCAGTTTAGAAATAATTATAGAATTCGTATTTATTGTGTAATATATACTTTATATTTAAGTATATTTCTATAATTATTTTAATATTTGTAATTTCAGACTTTAGATTGTACAAATATACAAACTGTTACATTTATTTGGCCTTTGTAGTATGAACTATTTTTGTTTGATATTTTTTTCTTTATAATGATCCCTCCATTTTTTTGAATTTGTAAATATTGTACTTATTCGTTTTAGTGTTGTAAGTTTTTAAGTTTAAATATGTAACTTTTTAGAAATCGTCTCTCACAGCTTTCTCTCTCTCTCTGTGTCTACATTATTTCGAACGTAGAAAAATACCGATTCTTGGTAAGCACACTCGGCGCATCATTAGCGGCGCCTGGAGTGAAGAAAACCTACTTGCTCTAGGATCCGAGGATCGCAGTTTGAGTGTGAGTACAGCAGAAGGAGACACCCAGCGACAGACGAGTTTGCGAGACGTTCCCTACCACATCCAGTTCTCGGAGATGAAAACAGATGAGAGGTCAATGGGAGAGAACACGGTATTCACTATTAAATACTCATTCGTTTTCTTGTCTTCCCTTTCTTGATTTTTGTCGTTCACAGGATTTGATTTTGTAAACCTGTAGAATTTATGAGCATGTCCGATGCATTATATGTAGTTATTTAGCAATGCTAGGTATTACTCCTATTTACTAAATATGAACTGTATTTTAAAGTCCACTCATTCTTCTCGATTATTAGAAACTAATATAAATATATTTATTACCTTATGAAATACATTTTTATAATTGAGTTTTGTTATTTACTTGTAGCGAAAAAATTTACAATTAATAATTAAAATACAATAGCAGGTTTTCTAATTTGTAAAAAGTAATTAATATGTTAATAAGCTTTTATCATTGTAAAGAAGATTCATAGCTTGCTTTTATTTATGAATACTCATGCAATAACGATATATATACAATATATTTATTTTTAAACAGTGTCCATATTTTTTAAATAATTAGCGCGTTTTCATTTCTAAATAATTTTATTCTGCTTTTTATTTATATTTCCAGATTAGTTGTGTCATTGGTAATAAGACACTTTTTCTTTACAATCTTAACGATCCGGATAATCCTGTAGAATTGGCCTTTCAGCAGCGTTATGGTAGCATTGTTGACTATCGTTGGTATGGAGATGGCTACATAATGATCGGTTTCTCCCATGGATTCTTTATTGTTATCTCGACACATATGCAAGAAATTGGACAGGTATACTACTGATAAATTTATGTTGCGTATTAGCATGCTGCGAAAAATGTAATTGATTTTACTTATTTAAAGGAGGGAAATGAATAACACCGATTAAATGCATTTGAAAGAAGGGATCCCCCCTAATTTGTTGAAATATCGATAAAATCATTAAATATAAGCACATTAGTTTTATTCTATAAGAGCTAAATGTGAAGCACATTTATTGTAAAGCTCCGCTATTTTTTAATTTGATGAAATTTCGATAATGACTTCATGAAATCTAAACAGTAAAAAGTAAATTGTAAAGCATATTTATATCTTGTTATAAAGTAAAAACTTTATTTCTAGTTAACGTTTATAAGGCACAAGCATTGGCGCAGTTCCCAACAAGTTATTAACCGATCTACTGAGTTGTGCACCTGGTTGGCAGTCAATTTTTTTAGACAAATCTCGCAAAAGAAAAGCGAAATGTTGTCCGACTTTTTTAAATATTAAAAATTGAGGTAATGGAGAGGAAAAAGTTGATTAGTGTTCTTTTTCAATGCTGTATCTTTATTATATAGGCGAAAATACATATTAATACCAGGAAACATACGATACTTGTAATTGCATGTGTTTTCAATGGGCAGGAAAACACATGTAAATATTATTTTCCTGCCCACGTGATCTGTTATTAATGTATTTCATTATGGTTATAGTGTCCATCATATATGTGCTGTGCAGTAAAATATCTATTCATTGTAAAAATAATTACATATTAAATAAAATTTAATGAACAGTTTTAAAATTTATAACTATAGCGATGCCATGTTTATTACGCATAAAGTTCTCTATTGAATTATCACAATAGAGGTACTCGTAACGTATTACCCTTATACATTAGCCCTACTTCTACACAAGAACAAAAGTCTGAATGATGGTCCTTGTTGAACCCTCCCCCGTATGGGTGCGCGTATTAGTCTTCTAACAATTAGGATAATGATAATAAACAAACTCTGACAAAAATAATTAGTCGGTTAAAATAGATAACAAATTTAGGAATATTTTGATAAAAGTTTAAAATAAATTTAGAAATGTTTGGAAGTGTTCGAAGTTTAAATACACATATAATTAATTTATAATATTGATTAGTTTTTACCTTTCGCTATATACTCACAGATTATATCAAAAAATGTATGCTATTTAATATATATTTATATTTTTACGTTTTCAATACATGTACATACATAATTAATGCAGATTTGAGAGCAGCATTTTCAGATAGTGTTCGAAACTGTAATACATTATTAGTTGCACAAATATAATAATCATTCCAAAAGTTCGATAATAATATGACTATTGCAAAAATATCGACACTTCATAATAAGGTTGTTTCTGGAATATGCATTGAATGCTTCTACATGAAACATAGTTCTTTCCGTCTAGGAACTATTTCAATCTCGTGATCACAAAGACAGTCTTACTGGAATCGCCATGTCGGAGCAGCTTGGACGATGCGCTTCAGCCGGTGATAGTTGGTGAGATTTTGTTTTTCATAAAGTTTTAAAAATAAATGTTTTGCACTCTTGTATTCTTTAACTTGGCTCTACTTTAACCCTTATTTAAATAATATGATTTAATGAATCCACTCATTAAAAAAATAAAGCTTTTTATTTTTGCTAAATGTGTCCAGATGATTGTTAGAAAAGTTTTTATATTTATTTAAATATCTGTCCTTATCATAATAAAGCAATTATTCCCAACGCGACCAGCGTTCTAGATACGTCTTCATGGACTTTGTCTAATTATAATGTTAATATTCGCATTTATACTTATATCCTTATTTTGCCTTGGCTTTACTGTCGTTCACTTGTGATGTAACCACTTGCCTTGCTTATTTATAAACCTGTCATTAATTTCGAAGCTTTCTTCCATTTCATCTTCATTCAATTTATATTACCTTTATATTTATCTATGTAACTCATGAATAGAACAAGGGGAAATATTTAGAGTAATTTGGTGATTTTGGTAAATATTCCTTACAAAAAACTATCTTCAATGCTACAAAACTATTTAAAATACGCTTTCATCTATATCCTGAAGCATTAAGATCCATGACATGCCCAACATTCGGGAGACAACGGCGATCATCAACATCGAGGATGATCGAGCCGTGGACCAGTGTGCTTGGACGGACGACGGTCAGTTGTTGGGTGTCTCCACACCAAAGGGTGGCCTCCACGTCTTCCTCACTAAACTGCCCATGTTGGGCTCCGCTCAGGGGGCTAGAGTCGCACATCTCAGCTCTCTTCTTGAGGTCACAGTTTATAATCTCGCCAATAAGGAGGTGCGCTAAATATATAAATAAAGTAATACCTGTGCGTGTCGCTCGATATTTTGGTTTGTTACCTGTTTGATTAAACTGAATTTTGTCACATTTGAATGTCTTCATCGTAGACATCAGATTATATGTATACCTTGACTGGCATTCTTCTAAACCACACATAGTGTCAGTTTAGGTAGCTGTTTAGGTAACATGGTTAAAAGCTAGATATTACATATACGAGGAAATAATTCACACCTAATCGTCGAAATTCACTATATCTGAATCAAGATTAGTCATTAAACGTGTTCACAGCTAAGATCCTCTAAAAAATGCTGTTATGATCTCTATAATGTCCCAAATAAAATGGCTAGGATTGGATTTAATCAGTTTGTTACACATTCTCTATATGAAAGCTACGCCAGTAGAGAGATGAACTATTTTTCTATTTTAGAAGCTATATTTTATCTATAGCTAAAGGTTTTTTTAGGTAAAAAATAATTGTAATTTTTTTTCAATCTTTAGTAACATGACACTATATTGGGCTCAAATATTTAAACATTAAGCGTTTAATCATAACTGATGTTAGGGCAATTTAGCTTCCAATTTTATTTTTGTAAAATAAGAGTTATTTACATCATTTAATTTGTTAACCTATTCAACGTTAGATTGCTTGCATTTTATGCTATGATATGTAACTCGATCGTGTTACAGGCGAATGTATTGATATTGTTGGGGCTTTGAGTCTATTTAATTATCAATTTTTTTTAAGTGATATAAATCCACACTACCTACCGGTTAATTTTATCGTCTTAATCTTATGTTTAAAACTATTTTATAAAGAGTAATATCGTTATATATTTATATACATATATTTAGTATAATTATATACATTTTAAAATGATAATCTACTTTTATAAGAACTAAATTCACAGTAATTTTAATATTTGTGTTATGTATTAATTTATTCTGCATATTCTTTAATGCTTCTCCTAAAATATATAATATTAGATTAGATGATCTTTATATGTGACTTTAATTTTTATATCACTATAATATTAATTTAATTTTTTACTCTAATAATTAACTTTAATAATTATATATAATACGATATTATTATTATTTTTTATAGCTTTTTAAATCGTAAATGAATGCTTCGAAATTTAAAATTTGTTTATGTTTATAAAGTAATATAAAAGGTCTTTCAATTATTATTGGAATATCAATAATTTATAGTAATTCAATAAAACTACTTTGTTGTAAAAATGTGTTGCGTACTATAGTTGGAAAACTGTTTAACTATTCTGTAGTAGTAATTTATTTATTCAATTCAAATATACATTTTTGAATTGTAAGATTGTATTTGAAAATCTGAACACACAATATTTATAAATATGTAATCCATCAACTATAATTGAAATATAGAATTGAAAGATAAAATACTGTTTAAATAGTTCATGCATTTTTATAACACAATATTGTTTGAAACTAAAAGTAAGAATAATTGTGACATAATTCGATATACATTTACTAATCATTGAAATAATGTTTCAGCACTGTATTTACAGCGTAAATTAAACTGGTTTAAAGTTTATCAAAACGCGCTTGCTAATTAGGGCAGTCGCTTTTTAAGTTCCTCTATTTCATTTTGCAATCTGTTGAGTTTGCTGAAAATATGAGTTGCAGAAGGACAGTGTTGCTGTTGGTCGGCCTAATAAAAATTGTTAGCCGACCTTCGACGCCTCCTATTTGGTGGAACTTGTTGCTCCGCCAACGGCGCGATGTAGCCCACACACTCTTTCCAGCCCAGCAGATTGATCTCCGGAAACTCTTTACACTTGCGATATTCACCTTTGTTAGCCGCTCGAAGAAAGACATCTCTCTGGACCTGAGTGATGTTGTCACCATTGTCACAGATAATTCGCGACAGACTCGCCTGTCGAATCTGGGCTTGCTGACTCAGCGGGAAGATTTCCGGATTCTCGAACCAGAACCGGTCACCGTCGCGGAGTCGCCGGAATTGGTCGACAAGAATGCAGGCGAAAGTTGGACCGACTTTGGCGCCAGGAAGGGGCTCCTCGAGAACCCCTCCTGTGAAGAGATCCATGTTGCCAGGATGACCATAGACACGTCGCAGCCGCTCGCGTATGTCAGCAGAAGGGATCTCGATGCGGAGTTGGTCGAATGTTTCTGCTCGTGAGAGGCCGCAGTTTTTCCGCCACATTGTGTAGCCGGGAAGACCGTGATCCCGACCTCGCTGGACATTGAGAGCGGCCAGGTCGAGGGCAACTTCATGGGCCAGTTGGAAGAGCTTCTCCGTCAGCTCAGAGTTCATTGGCTCGTTGGGTGTCACCAATTTGCCCGGACTTCCGAAAAGACCGCGTAATAGCGGATCAACACCACCGTCTTTGAGTAAAGTGTCAGGGGCGAAAAATGACCGGTGTAGTGGCAGGTGACCCTCGGGAATTTCTGTGAAATTTTCATCTAGGCGGAATTGAAAGGGTTGAATTAATGTGTGACCAAATCTAAAGGCGGCTGTTGCGAAGGCATTACTAATTGATGGATCCAGTTGATCGTCGTATGCCTTATATTTCCCCAGCTTCATCATGCTCTCCGGGCCAATAATATGTGGAAGCCAGTGATTGTACGTAATGTATTGCATCATACCACCCACGATCTTTCTACCTTCAAAGTAGAGTTTATCACCAGTCCAGTGGGGATTAAGAAAACGCAGTCGACGTACAATTCGATTGTGCTCCCGCATCCAAATTGTATGTATAGAAAGTAATCCTAAGTTCTCATTGCTCCTATGATCACCCGCTTTAAAGCAGGCAACTACATTTTCCGAAGGATTTGCTTGACAGTCAATTTGTCCACGCACATTAAAGGGCATGAGTCTTTTTCCTGATGGTGTGGGGACACCAAATTTTAACTCACCCTCGTCGTATCTTATTTCTCTCAATTGATCTTGTTGTAGTGGTTCACTACCGTAAACATTGGAAGCGTCCAAAAAGCCAGTTATTTGGTTAATTTGTTCTCTAAAATGTGGTTTTCCGAAGAGAATGGAGGTGGAACCGGAGCCACAAGTGGCACTTGACCTAGTGAATCCTATACAACGTCGATGGATGCGCGGATCATTTGGAGGAATTAGAATTGGAAAGCATGGTGGATCGTTAACGCATGTTTCATTGCAATTAAGGCCGTCGCTGAATCTGCTAGTAGAGGCATCTACTGGTGTAAAAGTAAGATCATGATCTAAAAATTGTCCCCACTGCATTAGCATTACCGTATATTTCATATCCGGAGATATCTTCTTGGCTGCTAGTAACTCGCGGGACACTAGTCGACTACTTGGTTTAGGATAACCATAATATAGCTTATCATGTTTCCATCCAATTGGTGTATTTACACCGTTCTCATACATTGGCGGAAGCATTCTTCTGAAAGCCGATGGTGCTGATCCCCATTTTGGGTAGTTTAGATTGTTGCATATCCCATCCACAGTTCTGTAATTTTTGTGAAAGCAAAGTCTTTCCTCACATCGTATTTCGTCATCGGTTCCAACTTGACTTTGACAACCTGAAAGTTGCGAAATAATAAGCAGCTGCTCATTCGTTAGAATGGAATGTGGAAATTGATTTCCCGAAAAGTTGAATTGAACTTTGTGTTGTCGGAGAATATTTGTAATTTCTTCTAATGCTGTTTCATATACCTGACTGGCTTTGGCTAGTTCAAGTGCCGCCTGATTTGGTTGACGAAATAACGTTTGTATGTCAGCACTAGATCTCCGACGGTTGGGATTACGCAAACGTTCAGCCGTGTTAAATATGGCTTGTTCAACTTTTTTCCGGGCATTTTCGATGGCTTGTTCGACAAGTTTTGTGTTGTCTAAAGGTACAGCTGCCGCTTTATCAGGTGATGTTGGTATATTGTAATTTGGTTCCATTCTGTTTGCCATTACGTATAGTCGAGCAGACACTTGAATTGAACCGGCTCGATTTGACGCATAGCAATCATATCGACCACTATCTTTCTCTGTAACATTGAGAATTATTAGCATTTTTGGACGTACAACATATTTAGAGTTTGTTCCTAGGAGGCGCAGACTGTCTCTGAAAATAAACCAATTAACATTCGCTGGAGGGCGGGCAGTAACGTTGCATCGAAAGATAACATCGTCACCAACGTAAACAGTTTGGTCAACAGGACCTTCCGTAATTTGCGGTCGCAGTTGAGTTGCTATTGCCACGCTAGCGGACGCCGTCTCAACACCATATATGTTTTTAGCTCTACACGTGTACACACCAGTATGGTAATCATGCAATTCATTGATAAAAAGACTTTGATTCCGCCGTAAGAAACGAACATTTTCCATTTGGGGAAGCGGTAATATCCAATCCACTATAACTTTGTTTCCTTTTACAGTACATCGAAGTTCTATCTTTTCTCCTGATGTAGCTACTTGACTATGAGGCTTTTCCATAATATATGGGGCCATTATGTTTGGATCAGATCCTGATATTTCAGTAACATTTTCACAGTGAAATTCTTTTAATGTTATATTATTCAATCTCTGTTTAAACATGTTTTCGGGTTTATGGCACTTGGCATATTGATTAATTTCTTCAAAATAGTGCAGTGTGGTTGCGAAATATGCCAGTCGACAGTCGCAGTGGAACATATTTTTTCGAAGGTCAATTAAAGAAAGATAAACTAGATCTTCAATAGATGAGGGTAACGTCATTAACTTATTTCCATAAAGTTGAAGTTCTTGTAAATATTTTAGTGGTTTGAACACGTCGGTGGGTAACATTTTGAGCCGTTGATTATTTGTTAGTGAAAGTCTTTTAAGATACATCAGACCTTTGAAGGCCATTTCTGAAACTTTGATAAGATAGTGATTTCTTGAAATGGTCAAGGTTTTCATGTCTTCTAACTCAACAAATTGATTTGCCATTACTTCCTTAATCTTCGATCGTGTAATGACGAAACTTTTTGTATAGGGAGAAATTGTTTTTGGTATCATCTCGAGATTCCCATCACTACAGGTTACACTTCCTGCAGAACATGTGCAGCGTTTTGGACAGTTTTTAAATGCGGTTATTTGGTTAATTGTAATAAAAATTATTATACTGAATAGAATACAAGACAACAGTTTTCTTGTCTCCTTACTAGCCATAACGTTAGCTTTGTTCGAAATCTTGAACGTGATCCGTATATTATATATCAGGAGGTATTTAATTTATTTAGCTTCAAATGGATGATACCGGATATTGTCGTCCTGTTATTATCTATTATGTCTATTGGTAGGCCAATGGGTCACCACCTTTCTCACCTATGGACCGTTTAACTAACATATGTATAGAGGAAACTTATGTGTATGGAATAAGCTACTTACAAATTGCCAATGTGGTATACATAACTCTTATTAACAATTAGGGAACTAATATATCGATAATAATTAATTTAATACATTTACATGATTATAATTTTGATATCCATCTATACTTATACCAACTTATTACAAATTGGATATATTGTAGTGTATACGCATATATATATAACTGTAAGCTGTATGAAGTTAGGAGGCTTACTTTATATATGTTTATGTAGTTCTGTATTAATATGAACTTTAAAAGAAATATATACAAAATAAATATTTACTATCAGAATCGGATACTATAGATACACATTTTCATAGGAAATATTTTAGTGTATTAATAAAATATGCCTAAAGTTACATAACTTGAAATTAAAATATGTAATGCTCAAAAATTGCTTATTTTTTATTTTCCCAATTTATATAATTATTACGTTTTGCATGTCATTGAATTCGTAGCATTATAAAGGCAAAACATATTTAAATCAAGTAAGAAATTATATATTTAGATGAAAATGTCATTGATCATGAACAAAACGTTATATAAACATTATATTGACCAGCTAATATTACCAAGAAAACGTTTATAATAAAGTGGGAAGCAAATTAATACTTAAATTAATTTTATTTATATTTCTTTTAACTAACTTTATAAACGAACAATCAAGTTAATATTTACTAAATGAAGCAAAAGATAAATGAATTGAAGTGAACAAATTTCTTCTTTTTTTCGTTTTCTAAATGTTTTCATTTTTGTTATGGAAAATTTTACTTTATATTATGTAGATTCAAACGTTATTTTTTATTCTACAGATTTTAAATGTTCCTTAATCCAAGATTTATTTTTTATTGTTATGTTTATTTATTTTATATTTAGTGAACTTGGTTTTATTAGATTCTTTATGCAATAGGCAAGCGATAGTCTAAACATATTTATATTTATGTAAATATATTGCTCTTGTTTCTTTTTCTATATGCTTTAGTGTAAACATTATATAGTCATAGCTTTTTATCTTTATAGTTTAATTTAAAATAAAAAAACAAGCTAGCCAAAGGAGGAAAAATTAATATATTGTAATAGTTTTAAAAAGTGTTATTGAATACAATTACACAATATAGCTGAATTTGTAATTTTTTTACATTTAATTATTTGTAAAGTAAAATAATTAGATATGACTCAGAAAGGAGAAAACAAAAGAGTCAGTCTGTCTATGATTTTAATATTTATTTTAAAAGGATTTCTGCTTTGCTGTTGATACGTTTAGATTCCTCCTCGTGTTATGAGTATTGAAGTGGAGCCAACATTTATCGGACTCGGGTCAGAACATCTTGTAGTAGGCATGAACAATCGAGCTTGGTTCTATCAAATGACACCAGAAGGTGAGGTGTTTCATTTACAATTATATATCGGTGCATTTATTATCTCTTATGAATATCAAGTAGCAACTATTGAGCCATATAAGTGCATTTGTTGATTTATATTTCAATATTCTGTTATGTGTAAATTTGTTTATAGCGTTCTTGGTAACTAAATCATAGAATTTTTGTTTAGCGTTTTAGATAAAGCATATCTGGACCTAGATAATATTTACTGTTACGATAATTTATGTTTTATAATTCAGAAGTCAATAATCTGAATCTTTTAGGAACGTTATACTTGATGTTAATAATTGCAATGCCATTCTTTTTCTAGACTTGATGTATTTTATTTCCACCATTATTTTATCTACAACTTTGAATTGTTCACCCTAAATTGAGTCTAATTGTTCAGATTACATCTTTGACATTGAAAGTCACATTCAGTGGAATTTTTCTCTAGATTAATTTCCACTATTTAGAAATAAAGAGGCTCAAAATAATCAAATTCGAAATTCCACGGGCTTGCTTTCCCCGTAACACTGTTGGTTATCTAAATTCTCTATGTTAGAACTTAATTTTACCATTTATTATAAGCAATCAATCTTTCACATGAATAAATGTGCTGCATGATAACAAGTGCATAAATGTATTATTATTTTACTATTTACATATTAATTATGATACTATAGAAGATTTAAAAAATCACTATAATCTTCTTGTTACCACTATGCTGTTCTTCAGGTCTACAAATGCTCTACAATTATGAATACCTTGGCACTGTGACCACTATCTATCTGAACTCTGAATATGCTGCAGCCGGTTTGGATGGAAAGGTTATGCTTCATGTGGTAAGTACCGCACTTTTCATGGTTTTCTGAACCATTAGAAATCGGTTTTACCTCACACAGCTAAGGCTCCCATTTATAATCCTATTTCTATGGTTGAACCGTGTATGATATTATGTTAACTATTTTCATACTATTCTAAATCTTCACTTCTATAATCTCATGAGAACAATATATTTTTCAGAATTTTGCCTTATGTATAGCTAAACGCATATTGAAATTTAACTAGATTTTATTATTAGTTGAATTATGTTTAGTATTTGAAAATTTATTCTTGTTTTTATTAAATGATATAATTAAAAGAAATGACAAAATTTTTCAAAATCTGTTTTACATAATATATATATTAAAAATTTGCTTACAATATTTATATAAGGGTATGTACAGTATAATAATGGAATTAGTTGACTTTGTGCGTTAATAATAATACTATTGCTTATTACTATTTGTTTATTTTAAATACTATCGACGATGAAATTGTGTGCAGCTTTCTTTAAAAATATCAAGGTTAAATATTCGTATGATATCTGCTTCTTGATTTGTAATTTGAATCTTTATCTAATATATATTTAAGTAACACTGTTTTTTCATTATCACAATTTTATTTCTATGTAAATTACATTACTTTATGTATTATTGAGTAATTTCACACGAAAATGATAAATTTACTTAGTTCTTCAGCTTTTTTCAACTATCTAAAGTTTGCGGTGACATATTATTATTTTAATTTATTATCCGTTTTCCATATCAACTTTGCCCTTTTCTCACTTTCTCTAAACTGTATCCTAGCATGACCAACACAGTGGACTTCAAAGAAGGGTAACTCTAATTCTACAGTCCTATATATATTGTATATACTTAGTGTATTATACCTTCTTTTCTTAGTGTTATGTATGTTACGTTTATTTCTTTTATCTGTTTTCCCTTAACATTATGCAATAAAGGCACATTTGATAGGTTTGCTTTCATAAATATATATTCATGAGTGCCTTAAGTTTGTGAAGTCATAAGTTTAAAGTATTAGAATTTTTAAAACTTGTTTCAAAGAATCCTAAAAATTAATTTTTATACACCTTTAAACAATATATTAAACATATTATATTTATAGAATATTAATTTATTGAAAAATAGGCGTTTAATTAATTTTTATATTTGTCTTGTAAAGAAAACTTTATGCCTTAATTATTGGTTTATATTTTACGTATTATTATATAAAAACCACTTTTTATGATATGTGTATATATTATATTAAACTAGGTACCTTAATAAATATTTGATCTTCTGTAATTTAAATGCTTCTTTTAGTCCTTTGTGTATGATATCTATAGTTTGATTAAAATGTGTTTCTTAAGCATAATTTTACTATATATGTATAATTGTGGAAGAGAAAATTATTTAAATAAAAATAAATAAAAACAAACATTTGTATGATCATTTAGTTTCGAACATGGTAAGCGAGTACCTACAGCAATTAAAGAAAAAAAAACTGTCAAAATATTAAATAAAAAAAGAAGAACCTTGATTGTACAGTTGACTATTTAAAGAAGGAGATAGTTTAATATAGAATACTTCTTAAACCGAAGATTAAAATCAGAGGAATTGCTGACTAAAATCTTGAAACTGCTACAATTGGACTAACTAAAACGGGAATGACAGAGAAGAAGATGGTCATCAATGGCACTCTTAAATGCGTGTTCATTGGTTCTTTTGATTAGATAGTGTTTGGTATTACCAATGTAAGATTGATCAGGTCAACCTGACACTTAAATTTGTATACCACACGAGATTTGGGGGTTTCATACTTGGGAGAGAAGTATTTTTGCACCTTAAAGCTATTGAAAACAATGCTAATACGAGCATATAAAAATGAAAGTTACGAAGTTTGTTAATAACTTTCTTAAAAATTAAGGAAGGTTTTCCCACAAAAGGAATAGAAATAGCAAGAATTTTTATATCGTGATCTGTATTATTGAAAGTTACAAAAAATGTTGAAGTCAAAAAGAGGCTTAGCGGTTTAAAAAGGATGCAGGATAACCGTTGTAGACGAAAATATATTTTAATTTAGAAATTTCATTAAGAAATAATTTCAAAGAGAAACACATTTCAAAGAATCTGTAAAAAATCAGACCTCAGAACTTTTTTATACTGTCTGTTTTCTATTTCGACTGATTGGTAACTATCTAGTTCTCTGCCACCCCAGTTCTAATTCCTATGCAATTGTTGCAGTTTCAAAATTTTGGCAAGCAATTCCGCGGATTTTAATCTTCGTGATTTAGAACTCTACATTACATTGTCTTATCCTTCATTAAATAACCAACTTATCAATCAAGATTCTTCCATCTTTAATGTTTCTAATGTTTCTTCTTCCTTCTTTAATTGCTGTACTCTCTCACTCGTCCTGCTCATTTTATTCTCTGTAGTTTTCGTTTCTTGTTTTAATCTGTAATATTTACAACACGCATTTTAAACTTTTCTGATGAAGAATATTGTATATTTGAAAACTTTAAAATTTATATGATTATACAAATGTTTATCTATTTTTCATACCATATATATCTTCTGCTCTTTTTTCAAATTTTCAATTTAAACAATTCTTAATAGTATGACTTATTTAATTGTTCTGACAGAATTATACCGATTTAGTATACATTCTTTAACTTATTATCAATATACTTCCATTCGTACATATGTTATATTTGGAATACTTATTGACCTTACCATCCAAGATATGTGGAGGTATAAGATATGTATGTATATATTGCGAATAAAATATTTTTAGCATATTTATTTCTTGAATTGTTGCTAGATTGAAACCCAATTTCCTTTAATTTACAATAATTTATTTATTTTTAGGTTTATTTTATTAATCTAATATCAATTTAATTTGATTATTTTTTCTCCTTTGTATTTATTTTTAATTTGGTTTATTTAAAATTTTAGTCATAGGCTAACAATTACTTTTAGCATACATTCACATCAGAAAAATTCGCTTTGTTTATTTGTCTAATATTATATTTTGTAGTACATTTTAAAAATTTACCATATCGAATTATATAAGCAAATTATATGGTTTTATTATATTTTTTAACGTTTTTTTTTTGACTGAGAAAGGATCTAGTTTTGATATCTTTCCACATTCGTATTTATTTTAATAATATACAGAATAAAATGTTTTTTATATATTTACCATTTCGTACCTTTTGATTAAACACGTCAGACCATATCAAGTTGCTTTTACTAGTCTGTAGCGCGTTGCTTAAATTTTGTTACTTTGTCTTTATTCTTTATATCTGTAATGGCTGATTATATTAAATGAATGTATAAAATCAAATTGTTTTATATATTTTATTATCTTAATTAATATTTGTTAAATATAAAGTTTCTCATTGCACATTGGTGGTCAAAGTATTAATTTACTGAAATGATTTACTAGTTGTATTGTATAATATGTAGCTATACAATATAGATACCGATATATTTAAATGACACAATTATTTCTAGAATAAGTGACAAATAAACATGCCGTCTCAAGTATAACATCCCAATTAAAGAAAACTTGAAATAATAGCTTTAGATTAAATAATTTTTTATGATGATAATGATATTAATATATATTTTGTAAGTTTGAGTGTAGGTATGTCCTAAATGTGTGTGCTCACAAATATTCAAATATCTATCGGTATCTATTTTCTTCCACAATATGTCACATTTTTTAGCTGACCGACTTAATCAACTTCTAGAATCCTCACTTTTTTGTGCGATCATATCATATTATTCATAATTCTTCTTTAAAGGGATGTAATTTTTGCCAATTATGATGTTAACTTATTTGAATTCTGCTGATCTTTCGCACTGCAGTGTAAATCATTCGTAGTAGTTCTTCAATGTGTTTTGATTAATCTAATTTGTAATCCTTTCACAAAATATCCCCTTTTAGCATCTTATTATATTTATCCTAATGTTACATGGAGCGTATTATCTTCAATTTATGCTTTAAAATAAAGCGTGTATGTGAATGGGTAAGTGAATGTCATACATGCTCTCGTTTGGATTTCCGGAATTAAAATATTGTCTTTTAATGTCAATTACCTATTATTACATATATATTTATGTAGAGTTATTTTAAAACTTAATTATAGTAAATTTGAAATGTATCTATTCTTATATACCAATTAAAATTACATTACTTTAACATTAAACATTTATATATGTGTACTTATATTTAAAAATATATACATATAACATTAATATTTTATTACAAGTATAACCAATAGACATTTTGACTAGTACCGTCGAAAAGTTGAGAATATTTATTTTTGATCTGTTGTTTAAAATATACTATATTTAGTTGCTTATATTTTATTACATACTTTGATAAATAATATATATTTATTTCGTTATTGATTGGATATTTACTAATTATTTGATTTATTATTTATTTGTAGAATTTGATTTGTTTATGTATTATATCATGATGTTTTCTGTTAAATTTTAACTATTTCATTTAAAAAACTATAGAAGGATTTTTGTTATCTGTTAAAAAGTAGCCATCATTATTTTAAGAGTTTGTCAAAGCACACTTTACACATACTAATATTTTTTCTAATCCATTGAAGGCTGAATAAGTTTGGAATTAGAGCTATGATTTTATTATTAAACATTTTAAAACCTAAATACTGCAGTCCCAAAATCATACCTGTAAAAATTCTATGGTAAACATTTAATATTATTTAGTAGAAATAATCTTTTGAATAAAGAATAAAATGTGATTTCATTTATTAACAACTTTAAATTATTTAATTAACATTTATATATAAAAAACTTTCTTATATCGGGATACTCATTAAATTTGGCCTCTATTAAAATTTTTATGTGAACTTAATGCAATTTTATTTAATTTTGCATTCTTGTCCAACAATTTATATCATAATCTATTTTCTACAACATTTACATAACATTTTTATTATTACACCTAAATATTAATATTCTACTTTTTAAATAGATTCAATAATGTAAATAACGTTACATAATAAATAAAAATCGAGTATTATAAATGGAAAATGTGTAATATTGGCATGAATTATTTTAAATATTTTATTTTAAAACGATAGTACATATACTATAAAATATGCCACGTCAGTCCTTTGTATATTAATTACCTAAAAATTAGTTGAATGAAATAAAATCAAAATGCTATTTTTTGTTATCTAAACTACCGTATCTTAAGATTAGATAACTATTTCTCAGACTATTTCTTTTTAATAAGCTTGTATTGTATCCAGTTAGTTATCTGTTTTCACATCGGTATTCCTATAGAAATAAAACATGCTAACATGAATTGATTGCCTTTTTAATTGTAAATTATCGATAGCTTTTACTTATTGCTTCCAGCTCGAGGGTGAGTCGGCCGGTTCTGTTCCTGAGCAAAAGGAGAGACGTCTCTTCCCAGATCAAGCTCGTTCCGATGAGAAGATAACACACTTCTTTCTCACTCCAGACTTTCTCATCTACTCCACCGAGGTCAGTTGAATACACTGTATTTAATTAGTAGTGAAATACAGGGCTTTTGGTATTGAGCAATTCTTAGATTATTCATAGCTTCATATGGTCGTTTTAAACTGACTGCAAGCTTTGTAAATGACTGAAATCTACTGCTTAACATTTTATTCCACCAGATGCCTTGTTGTAAGACTTCGTCATAGTAGGAAATTGAGTTTATTCGTCGTTAGAAAAGAAAGATTTACATGTACTCTTGTAGCTCATGGTGTTTTTATATGCAACTCATGTCCAGAGCTAAACTCTTCGAGAATCCACTAAGTGAAGGTCCAGAAACAATATTTAGTTGGTAACACAATTCCCATTGACGCAGAAATCACAAAAAAAAACGTTTTTCTGATTTTTCATATTAAAGTATAGGAGAATTTCTGTGATATTGACTCAATTTTTAGGAAAATTCTAATTTTAAGAAAATAACTGTTTTAACTATTATTCAGAATGAATTATTACATATCGTTTTGTTTATTCAAGGGTTTTTCACATAATACAAGTAAAATAAGATAAATAAGTCACACTATTTATTTTGTAGAAATATTTGAATATTAGTTCTCCAGCCTGTTTTAACTAAAATATGTCTA
>JAYRBW010086559.1:0-22285 GCA_036023295.1 Invenusta paracnida
GAAATTTAATCATCTAATGAATTAAAATAATATTTTTTAATAAATCAAGACTTTTATTTAAAAGAATATAACTGAAAATACTAGATCTATCATATAAAATTTAAAAAAATTATTCTAAATATTGAAAACACCATAATCTTTTATCAATAAGATATTAGCATAAGTCATATATATAATTAATCATAATTATTTTATACTATGATATAACATTTAAATAGTCTTTATATAATATATACATTTGGTTAGCAATTTATTACTAAAACTTGACCAAATATTCTATAAAATAATATCTGCTATAATATACACTATATAGCTCCAATCATAAAATAATACATATACTATAGAGTTTATTTACTATCTAATTTTTAATGATATTTATATATACTATTTTTATTTATATATATAGTAATTTACTTCATAGTAATATGGAGCAGACTATTCAATTACCATACTTTCAATATATTATAGTATATATACTCAAAATAAAATTTTGACAGAAAATATAATAATACCTTTTATGCTTATACTTTTAGAATTAGTTTTTCCCATACTTATATAACATACAAACTTTACCAATTATATAATCAGATTAAATTCTAAGATACACATTATGAATAAGGTAATAAATTACTAAATTACTATAGGTGTAATTGTGTTTAATGCCAATAACAATTTAAAATACCATTATATTATTATAATCATTTTTTTACTTTATACAGTTTGTGGATTTTGATATATATTTTTAAAATTCTTAAAGGGTACAATTTCATTGAACTTATTTTATCATATATCTTCATTAAAATATAACAGATAGGTAATATTGATTCATTAGAAGTATAAATTGCTTTATAAATGTAAAATTTAATAAAAATAAGCTACATTAAACATTGAAAACATATATACACCCCACTCATTAAAAATAATGCACCCCTTTAAAAAATACATTTTTTGGAATATAGTCCCTTTAACTTTACCAATGTATAAGTAGAGTTTTCTAAATTAAAAATATTTTATTCTTTATCATGTTTACCATCAAATAGCATCAATCAAGAATATGGTAGCTTTGAATAGGACTGGTATCATGTTCTCTATGGGGGATAAGGGAGATAGGCAGATAAAGCCTCAGTGGTCAATAGAGCCACTTTGCATAAATCACAGCCTGGATACATCTTAGCATTGAGTTGATGAGTTGCTCAACCAACTGCTGAGGAATCTTCTGCCAGATAAGCTGAGTTGTGGTACAGAGCTCTTCTAAACCATGTACAGGAATCTTATCTACCTCCCTCTGAAGATGGCTCCACAGGTTTTTGGTCAGATTCAAATCTGGAGACATAGATAGCCAAGGAATAGTAGTAATGCAGTTCTCAGCAGGGAAACCTGTGACAATTTGAGACAGGTGACAAGGTGCATTGTCTGAAACATCATCTTTCATTGATGGAGGTTTGTGCTGGAGCAGTGCTGGTGGCTGGCAACTAAATGGATGGGACTTTAATCAGATAACAGGATGGAGTTCCATTGCTCGACTGTCCAGTCCCTTTATGCTGTAGCTCACTGCAGTCATGCTCTCTGATGTCTCTGTCAAGAATGGCTAATGAAATTATCCTGATGCTTCACTATAATTTATATCAAATCTCTGAATCAATTGAAGCAGTTGAGGAAAGTTTGTCAAATTTTCAGCCAATCAGAATTCAGCTGTGCCTTACTATCTTCCTACCCAACCCCCTCAGTACATGCACACCTCACTGTCTCTCTACTCAACCTCTCTGAGTACATATGCACTTAACAGTAGACAATTTGGGGAGTTACATAATCACCTTGAAGCTCTGTTCACTTTCCCTGTACCATTAAACAGTTATATATATTAGGTATTTTAATATTCAAATATATGGGGTGTATTGCTAGATACCCTATTAAATCAAATTATTAAATATTTCAATTTGACTGAATGCAATACAGTCAATTAGACTTTAATTAATTATATATAATTACCAGCAAGTATTTTTATTAGCATATTTGCAATTTATTCAAGTTTATAAGATTAAAATTAAAACAACTCATTTATATGTAATTTTTATGTATCATTTTTAATGAGCAGAGATGTATATATATATATTAATATTTAGCATATTAGAATTATTCCTTTATTGAGATACATATGAACCTATATACCCATAGTGTGGCAATTATAACTATGTAAATTGACTCTTACAGTTGATAGCAGTAGAGTAATTGTATGCCATTTCATTGTAACACAAACTACTTTTATATCTACAGGAGATCAGTAGTAACCTATCCAGGTGAAACTAAAATATCAATTAGAAGACAATATATCTATATTAAGAGTTTATTCTAATAAAGCTGCTCTTTTATAAATCCATAGTGCAGTGTAATTCTGGAATCTAAAATATTTAAAAAATTCTTCCAATAGTATTGCATCTATTAATTATATTCTATTATTTTGATATATAGAAGAATAAGATAACTTCATCACCTGAGTCCAGGGGCCTATTTCATCTCTAAGATAGGTGGCTAAGATCTTAAAGTGTGGATGATAAGTTGATTGCATCTCTAACTCCAGCTGTCACTTCCACCTTAAGGTGAGCACATCTACAAACGTTAGATGGCTGGGCTTAACTATTTGGGTTAGGTGACTGAGATTTTAAGCCTGGGGAATAAGTAGGTTTCATCTTCTCGATTATTATAAAAATCTTAAGATTCACCTAAGGTAGCCTACATGGTACCTTAGCTGTTGAATTTTTACATTATACATGCTTAAGATTATCTTATTATTACATGATGAATTAATATACAGTCCTGTCCTCCTGAAAAACAACATTTTCAAGATTAAAAGAAATAATGTAGTTCTAAATTAAACCTATAACCCGCCGGTATATATATACCAATTATGTTATGTTTTTTAAGTGTTGTTAGAAAATGATATTTAATTAGTTACACTATTTACTTAGATATATTACTTATTTGAAATATTTTTATATTATTATTTATTAATTTTATCTCGTGTATGTTAGCATATCACAATAACAACATAAACTTTCATAACACAGAAACGTCTACATTTTAAAATTATCAAGCAAAATTATTAGGATGTGATATATAAGTATTTTGCTTTTTTTATAAACTAATATTTTCTCATACTTTGCAAGTATTAATTTATTAATTTTGAAATCCGTATAACTAAATATTTCGCATATTGGAATTTTGAATATTTTAAAAATATATAAATTTACAAGGCAATGTACATAATAAAATGTATTGTAACAAAAAGGTTGATTAAAATAAGATAATGTTATCTATAATAAATTAAAATATTATTAATATTAAGTGGATAATATTTGGGTTTCTGTACAATATTTTAAATATCTTACAGTTTTAAATGCTTGCTAAATATTTATCCAAAGTATATTATATCTTTAAGTATCGTATTGATATAGTGATACTTATTAACATACTATATTACGATTGTATGATTAGCTACTGCCTTTTTACACTTTTTCAGTGTGTACAGCTACAAATTGTCCCCAATACCAACTCCACCTTGCATGCATTTAAATTAAATGCCTCACCTTATTGCCTATTGTTCTCTATTGAGAGTGTGAAGATGCAGAACAAATCTTTCACATTTTGGGTATTTTGATTGAGTGACACAGATGTCGTGGACACTTTTCTAATTGCAGGAAAGCTGTTGAACACGCTTAAGTTAAGGTGAGGTAACCTTAAGGTAGCGAGATATTAGGTTAGGTGGTAAATAAGATGAAATTGGCTAACTCAGACTTTAAGTTTGTAAGTGCAGCCACCTAACTTAAAGCCTATGCCTGAGATGAAGCTGGCCCCTGACTTCATTGTTATCTGATATATCTGTGGCACATTTTTTAATACATATATTATATACACATACATATATATATATTATACATATATTATAGTGAAACCTACATTACTGAAGCACACTGTTAAGAAGTGATTTGCACTGATTTAGAAATTGTCCTAATTAACCAATAGTTTATAACCTTTAAAATATCAATACAGCATTCTTTCTACTTATTTATTTATTACAGAATATATATAAAAATATAAGCAATAACATAAAATTTGAAGTAAACATTTAGAAATTTAATGGCAGTCTGTTTCCTCAGCATAAACATAGGTATATAAAGATAGATATATATTTGAAAATATTAAGGTTTACTTTATAAATCAGTCAATTTAGTGGTCTGTTTCTTTCCAAATTTTAATATTTATTTAATATTGAAAATTTACCATATATTAGGAATATCTATTAAATTTATTTAACACAGTTATAATAATAATGATCCAAACATTTCTCTTGACATTAGCAATAAAATAAACTTTTTTAGACTTGTAGGGCAGAGTCAGGGCTCAGTAGAAGTTAGCAGAGGTTAAATTCTTCGAAGTAGTTTTCCCCTCTTGTTGTTTGTGCAACCAAATAAGCTATTAACTGTTAAATATTTATAATTATATATTTCTTCATATTAATCAACAAGTTCCTACACATTATTACTCAATCCAACAAGATGCCTTGTGCAGCAGGCAACAGGCAACAGCTATTGCAGTTCCTTTAAATAGTGTTTATTCGTGACATAAAAATGTTTTGAAACTATATATAATACTCTATATTACATCACCAAATGCTTCATTCATTAACATACTTTTTCCTTTTCAGATAAACATGTCAAAAGGACATAAATTTGTAAGATTGCTTCAAAATTTTATTTATTATTAGTTTTGTTTATATATCTATTCACTTTTTTTAAATTTCATATATAGAACAAGTCTGAGAAACGAAATGACCATAAGAAATCATTAGTCCCAAGGTATAAAAGAAATTTATAAACTATAACCAAATTATGCAAATTTCTGAAAATTTAAAGGATTAATATATATGTATAATATCTTTATTTTTGTTACTGTATATGAATATTTAGTGTAGCATAAATATACCATTGAACTGTTTGGTTATTTTCAGCAACATACGTTTTAAATCTTCATTAAACAATACCATACTGGATGTGATGAAAAATCGTGGATGGACAGAAGTTACAGGGTAAGACAAATATTATCTTAATAGTATTAAGTTTTTGTTAGAAATATAAATAAATATTATAACATACTATATATTATAAATAATATATTTTATAAGTGATCATAGTATGTCATAAAATATTAAAATAGTTCTCAATCATTGTTTATTATTGTTTTTTTATGTAAGGCCAATTTGATTATTGTTAATTGACAATACTTTATACATTTTTAGAAATTTAAAATAATATATAATATACATACACACTTCCATTTAGCTCTCTCATTTGTAAAAGTTAGCACCATATTTCTTTTAAATACATATAATAGTAAAAATTTAATTTATTAAATTTATCTAAATTTATGTAGACATGAAGATATTTTATCTTTTTGTATTTTGAATCTTTGCTTTGTATTTTGTTTCATATTGTTGTAGTACTTAAAAAAAGTAGATTATTAAATGTTTTTAAGATAATTTGATAATGTTTCGCTTTTTCATGAATGTGATTTTTTGGGCCAATGAAATATTATTACCATTACATATCTCCAAGTATTCTTTCTTTATAATATTTTAGAATTTAAGCTTTATTTTATTTTTGTGAATATTTGATTAATTGTGCTCTATAAATAAGAATAAAGTTTAATTCAATGTATATTATTTAATTCAAGGTTAATTTTACTCATAGTGCTCATGAATGTGTGTACCTACACATTTTGTGAATGTGTATGTCTATTTTTTATGCTAGAAATTTAAAATATTTCATGTTTAAAATTTGTAAAATAAATGCTTTATAGTATTAATATTATTTAATTGTTTTTAAATTAAACATATTTCCTTATTTGCACTTTTCTTATATATTTATTCATATTTTTACAGAACTTGGTAACTTCACTTCATTTTATCAGTTTTATGTACCTTTTGAAGGTATGAATTTAGTACTTACACATTTTTCATTCTAACCTTTGCTTTTTGATGTGTCTGGCCTCTAAAATTCCTGTCTTATAAATATGCTGTTGTTTGTAGCTCAAAATTTCTATTAAATGGAAATGTGCTCCCCCCTATTAGATATGTTAGTCTACCAATTCTTTATTTTTAATAGTTTATAGATAAACAAATCAAACACATAATATCATATCAATTATTTTATAATCAATGTATAATTAATTAATTATAATTTCTATTTCGGGACAATACATTATGTGCTGTAAAATAAGACAATAATATAATGTTTAATGAAGTATAAGATACTTTCTTTCATATCTAGTATGTCGCTTATTTGTTTCATTTTTGCATTTAGAAATCACTAATATTGTTTTAAGGTTCACTTTTTAAGCTCGTGTTTGTTTAACCTATTTTAACTAATTTTATGTACGTGAAAGTTAAATGCTTGCCATGATATTGGTGAAAGTTGCACAAACATAAATTCTAACGACTTAATATTTTTGTAATCTATACACTGTATTTTAATTTTCAATATTATTCTCAATTTCTTTTTGTATTATATATATTTTTCATTTCTGATGGTTTGTTTGTATTGAATGCTTTATTCTGCATACCTACTAAATCGATTAATCGTTGTACTCTGTGGGATTAAGTTATATAATTAGTTGTCCTTTTTATACTTTGTTATTTGTCAGCATTACCTTTAATGCCATGAATTTATAAAATGATTGCAATAAATTTATATATCAAAATAGTTAGTTTTATAGTAATATAATATTTTCTAAATAACCTTTTTCACATGGAAGTTT
The DNA here is from genome assembly GCA_036023295.1 of Invenusta paracnida. NCBI lineage: Eukaryota > Metazoa > Platyhelminthes > Proseriata > Coelogynoporidae > Invenusta > Invenusta paracnida. The sequence continues at coordinate 6,811 of JAYRBW010086559.1, forward strand.
ATTATTCACTAGTATGCAAATATTTTTTCTTTTATATTAAAGAGAAGGCGACTTTGACTTTTATTGGTGCGATGCTTCATTCATGAAGGAAATTTTTGACCACGGATACCTTGAGGATCACATTCGACTTTGCCACTTCCGAAATCATTACGAAGTAAGACTTCTGTTTATTATCAAACACTCTGACGACTCTTTCTATGACTTTCTTCGATTTAATTATACTTGTAATGCCTGCAATTAATGTTGCGATGGGATTTTTTACATTAATTGCAGTTGACGCGAAAAAATCTCATGGTTAAGAATTTGAAACGTCTAAAGAAAAAATTGGAAAAAGATGCTATTAAAGATGAATCACAAAAGTAATTGTGATTTCAACCATTTTATTTTTTATTAGATTATATGCAAAATTGAAACAGAGCTATATATAATTAGTGTATATTATTATTATTATACGTATTATTTATCTCATCTCATTCGTTTTAACAGTTATGAAATTGAAAAAAGTAACGGGTGATTTAATTTTTTAATATTTTACTCTCGTAATTACCACATTCAAGAGGTTCTGATTGTTTTTAGACGTAATTATGAATATATGTAAAACATAATTCAATAATTTTATCTACTTTTATTGTAATGGATTTATTATTTTTAATTATTTTCTCCATGTAAATAAGTATGAATTTTTAGCAATTATTTTCTTGACTATTTCTAGCATTGTGACTAACACGACTTTCGTGAACACAGTAATTTTCTGTATTTTTCTTTTAGAATTGATTTCTTTCCAACAACGTTTGAATTACCGGTAAATTAATAATTATATATTAATTTATTTATTATTTATACTACATATGTATTTGTATCATTCATATTTTAATTCAATATATATTTTATATATTTGAAATTTATTAAAAACTATATAATTAGTTTTATAATGTTTTAACTCAATTTATTGTTTCACGCTATTTATTTTTTATTTTGTTAAATTTATTTTGGTATTCATAAAAGGCAAATTTTTGCTATTTTTATTCTGACTTGTTGGGGTTACAACATAAATTGAACATTTTTTTCTGATAATTAATTGTTTTTATGAGGGATTAAATACTTAAAATAAGCACTTATTTAAGTATTGATTAAAACTGATTTTTAATTAACTTTACACGACTGACATTTTATTATGATATATATTTACAGAGTGAATACCACATGTTCTTAGAAGAATTCAAGAAAAATCTCGGTTCAACGTGGATTATGAAACCGGTTGCAAAGTCCCAGGGCAAGGGAATTTTTCTTTTTAAGAAAATTAAAGACATTGAAGCTTGGAAGAAGGTGAAAAGCAAAATCGTATTTTGTGTAAACGATTTGATATTTTAATGTACTACTTGTCATCAGTATTAAACTGTATATAACAATATTTTAATTGTAATGGAGTATTATACAAAGGTTTATTAGATTAATTACTGAAAACTTTATATCATAGAATTATTTGTTCTAACATTCTAAAGATGAATTTGTATATATAGTTAAATGCTGTATATAATTATTCTTACTCTCAAACTAAACTATATTATATATATGTATATCACGAGTAATAATATTTTGTAATACCTACACACTAGACATTTTTGTAAGAAATAATTTCTGAGACCTTTTGAAAAGCTTTTATTAAAATTTGTAACTTTGAGAGATTTTTTTTATATTGATTGTAACAGCTTACACATTTAAAATATTTTATCGTGTGTAGAATATCGGCAATAAAATTTTGTGTAATTTGAATGAGACAACTATTAAAAAAAACTTACTTTTTGACCATAAATATCAACATACAAGTAATTTTATATGTTCCCTCAGAGTATAATGAAAATGTTCGTAATTAATTTAGCAAACTTTATAGTTTAGCACGTAATACATAATATTTTTTAATGCATTATGCACAGTGATCGTAATTGACAGGCTATATATAGAATCAAAGGGTTAATGAGCGATATAGCACTTCTAAGTATTCATATTTCAGGGTGAATATCAACCTATGGGGGATCAAAGGGATTCTCCCGAGACTTATGTCGTCTCACATTACATCAACAACCCTTACCTCATCTGTGGCCGCAAGTTTGATCTTAGAGTTTACATTCTTGTAACATCGGTAAGAGAAAAGTTATCACAGTTCTTTTTTTAACGCCACACTATACCTCACTTTTAATACAACTGTTACGGAACTATTTGAACTGAGATAAACTTAAGACTACAGAGTTTACTAAACTGTACTCTTGATTTATTTTTATTCCTTATTTTTACCTATAGGCATAATTATTTTTATTTAAATTTATCAACACAATATTCACCTCTTTAAAGCTTTGAATTAAATGATTATATATATCTTCTAAATTAAATGCTTATCCTGTAACATACAATTATTATTTTTCAACTATCAAATACATAGTAATTAGTGATAATAATTGTTCATACTAAATATTTAGGTTTTTTTCAATGGTTAAATTTTTATAAACATCATCATTTCTATTGCTTACTAGTATACTTAAATATATTTTTCACACTACACTATTCATTTTAGTAAGGGTGTAATGTAACACATTGAATACGTATTCTGTTTTAAAAATAATCCTTGCTAATTTATATTACGAAAATAAATATATATAATCGAGAATAACAATTGATATGTTAACAAGTGTTACGATTCCTAAGTCTCGGTTCTTGCACAAATGAATAAAATTAATGATATATTATTCCCGAGTTTGAAACGTAATAATAATAGAAATATAGGAACACGCTAAATACATTATAATATTTAGTCCTTAAATTACAATAATTTGTTAGCTATCTCTAACATTATTTTAGGCCATGTAAATCATTTATTCAAGAATTTTAATGCCAATTGTTCCAACTCATGACCAGGTAAATAATTTCGCATTACACCTTTGATTCTGCTAGTCTTCAGACCCCTTAATCCTAGATTTTTCATCTTCCTTTACATTCCTTCAAAGATTAACTCATTATTCTGTTATCTTCCTCCAGAGATTAACTTAGTGTTTTTTACTCACGCTAAACCCTACCAAGTAAACCGCTCATTTCATGAATTTTGAAAACAAATTTTCCCACCATACTCAAAGGGATAAAAACAAGATTTTCATAACCAATGCTGATGATAACGTACATTAACGTATATATATATATTCAAGAACACAAACAGGCATCCATTATCACATGCATGCATCTTGGAACAATGACATAAGGTAGCATTTATTATATATGTAAGGTATTTAGTATATTATTTTTTGCATGCAGATAATAAAATGACAGAATTAACATCAACATTTATAATGATTAACAAAATGATAGATTCTGACAACAAGTCAAATATATTGATATCTATTGATAATCTATATCTATAGGACATAATACATAATACACACATCCCATTCATAGCCGCGTTGCATGAGATGATGTTAAAAAATAGTTTTAAAACAATGCTAAAAATACCCCAACTTATCTAATTTGATTACATACTAACATTATTTGAATATAGCATATCTTCTTTGCCTCGGTGTCACACTTTAGATTATTACTATTTCTGATTTGCCCCTCTAGTTTCAATGGAGGATAAAATTCTCATCATATATTTAATTTCGTGCAATATTTAATATTTCAATAATTAACTCAAATTTTTCGAAAATCAGCTCCTAGCCTACATTTTATTTATATACTTAAAATACGTTATGTCCATAAATTTTGCAGATAAAGCAAAGTTATTTGATGATTGATTTTGAATTACTAGTTGTCTTTTTAGGCTAAAACTAATAGGATTTTTATAAAAAAGGAATGCAATAAAATTAGGTATTAATTTTATTTTGTTTGTTATATGTTATTATAATCGTTTTAAAAATATTATTTAATAATGGTATTACACGTAGAAAAATATGGTTAAATGTTGTATATTTTACAATATATACTAGTAAATATGCACAAAATAGTTATCATACTTTTTTATTTTTATAAGCATCAGCATTATTTCTGTATTTATTTTAATTTATAATGCTAAAACTTAAACTTCTATTAGATTCTATGCATTGTAAATTTTTAATGTACACCGACCTCTGTAAAATGTTTATTTTAATATACTACATAGACCTCAATTCATTGAATTGGTAACTAGTAATTCATATATATATACATATATTTAGTATGTAATATAAATATATATAAATCAATTTAATTGCATTTCCATTGTTTTTGCAATTAAATTTTTACTTTTCAAAGGGTGATTTAACTTTATGCAATTTCCTTTTTACATAGAATCCACAGTGCATCTTAATTCAGTGTACTTTTCAGTATTTCATTTAAATTTCAGGCTATACATTTAAACCTAATTTTATATCGTATTTTGAATTATAAAAACATTGACCATTTCATGTTTTCCCTTCTAATATGTTAGGTATTCTGTATAATATATTTTTTATAGAGTTTTAGTTTGTCTTATTTAATTAATTCTTTTTCATATTTCCCCCTTTTGCTCAATTCTTTTATGCTTTTGAGGGTATATTTTCTTATTTTCTTATTTTTATATACTTAAATTTCATTTATCATGTAAATATTTATAGTTATTGATAATTTTACAGCTAACATTATTCGCTATTAATATCATTACATTTAAGATATGATTGAGGAAATATAATTATTATATAGTTTAAATTGTTACAATTGTATCAGATAATATGAAATTTACACATTATTTTCTTTTCTATAATGACGAACATAATTATTTATATTTAAATACTTAAAGTATTTTACTTTTTATGATACATATTATATAAACAACTGAACAAACAACGTTAAAATATTGTACGATTCAGACATATTATAAAGTAAAAATAAAAATAATGCTTTTTCAGATTCTAACATATAATTGTATTGGAAACTTTTCGTGATAACCCGCTTCTTCAATGTTTGACAAAACTACTTTAAATACTGTTGTAATTATATAATTACAACTTTATAGGCAAAAATAAGCAATAAATAATTCGTGGAATAACTGATACATTTCAAAAATTGATATCGAATCTTCTTTTTACTAATTTTTTTATCTATAATAAATTTTCTATATTTTCTGTATATATACATTATAAACAGTTGTTATATGAATAAACATAACAAATATAATGAATTGAAACAAATACAAATTACACGCAAGCGTTTGGTCTACCAAAGCCAAATTGCTGCGTAAAGAAAACCTAAATATCCTTAAAACGCAACTAAAAACCGTTTTTATTTTGAACTTTTATTTATAAAATAAAGTTCATATACATACAAGAGTATTTTTGAATCTAAATTTCTTTAGCTATACATTTAAAAAATGAAGACATACTTATACATATATATCTTATTTACATAATAATGCAACTATATCAAATAATTAATCCTATAATCTCTCAAGTCTGTAAGACACATACATTTTGTAAAAAAATGTGTGTTTCAATCTTATAGGGATTTTGACTTTCATTATCTTTTCTTTCATTTCTTGATCATTTCTAGTGGGTTTTCATATTGGTTTTGTTTTACAATGTAGAATGTAGAATGGTGATATACAGTTTTACTTTTGAAATAAATAAATAATCTTTATATTTTTGGAAAAAATAGTTGGTATTTTTTGTTAATATTTTTTTAGGAACTTCTTTTTGATACAAATGAAAATAACTGTATATTTTTTCTTTTTTTTCAAAGCAATTTTATGATCACAATAACTCAATAATAAACCTTAATTTGAAATAACAACTCATTATTTAATAAATTCCAATGATTTATTTTAAATATAAAGAGATACTTATTTAGACATAATAATAACATTATTTTGAGATACATAGTACCTAAACGTATTTTTGCAATATAAAAAATCGTTACACAAAATTTGAAACAAATATTTTTAAAATTATTCTTTTAGCAATTATGGCGTTTTGTGACACTAATAACTTTTTAAAGCTTTGTAATTAAATTGAAAAAGTATGCATATTGAAATAAATTTAGCATTGCATTGTTAAACATAATGACAAAAATTAGTGTAATTTTAAATCAAGAAAAAGTTTCTTTAATATTTGTTTACCTTGTATAATATTTATATTTGAGTTAATAAAAGCCGTAGAAAATTATATGTAAAATGATAACTGCAAATCCCATCGAATTTCAAAAAGAAAATCCTTCTTTTGTAAATATTTATATATGTATATAAATAAAATGATACAGTTTTACAATAAAATTTTATGCACGTAAAATATTACTTCTCATGCCTACAATGTATTTTGAGCCTATGCCTAGCTATACTTCTCACAATGTTTTCGTATTTGCATGATTAAATTCTTTAACTCACTGATGATATTAAGGACGAAAGTAATTTGCAAATCATAAAATTCTTTAAAACTTGAATAATGACTAAAAATATTGATAAAATGTGTTTTAGCTCATTTGCCTTTATTAAGTATATCCTTGAAATAAGTTATTGAAAAAAATATGTTATTGCACTAGTTTTGTGTTTTAAACAACCCAATAACTATGTATGTAATATAGACAATAATAAAATAGTGCATTTGTAAGATTATTTTTGTTATGTTCGTTCTTTTTAATATAAAAACATAACAATACTTAAAACTAACGTAGACCCAATCGAATATTATTTACTCTTTTATATTTTACATAACATATTTTTAAATTAATGCGTAGGTATAATAAAACATAGAAAAGTCACAAACATAATAACAATTGAATTATTTATTTAATGACGTTCAACATTTTTGTTCTAAAATTTTTAAAGCAAACTGGTGAAACATTCTTTTACAATGCTTCTTTTGCCCCATTCAGTACAACCCTCTTCGTGCATGGCTCTATCGAGAAGGATTCGCTAGATTCTCCAACGCTCGATTTTCACCTGATTCTATTGATGACCAGTGTATCCTTTATGTTGGTTTGTGAACCTTCTACAGCATGAAGGAAATTAGATGTACCTATTCATCGCATAATAATCGCTCTTATTTACTTACTATATTAAACTTTAAGAGTTACTAATTTCAAAACAAATGTTTATAATTAGTTTGTAGAAATTCAAGTGCAGCTTACGTTTTTATAGTAACATTGTCTTCAAGAACTTTTGTTTTATCCTAAAATTTTAAAAGAAAATACTTTGTTTGGAATTGAAGCTTGCAATAGTATTATGCTCTATAAATATTTCATATTATCAAATCAATCTAGGTTACAAGTACCAATTGTTTACTAAAATAAATCAGAAATGAGGATTTTTCTGATACAGAATTAATTCATTCAACTTTTTTACTATCCATGTACGAGTTTGAGCAATCCAATCATCGTAATTTTGTTACCAGTTAACATATATTCCATAGTATTTTAAGTATAATTAAGTGTATTTTTAAATATAATTAATTATATACACATGAATTATAGTACAATTTACAATAAGCTTTTACCTTAATGAATATACTAGTTGCAAACGTACATTTGTCATTTAAGTATAGTACTTAAATACCGTTAAGTATAGTACTTAAATACCGTTAAGTATAGTACTTAAATACCGTTAAGTATAGTACTTAAATACCGTTATGTATAGTACATAAATACCGTTAAGTTAGATATGTTCCAAATAATGTTTTTAAATTTTAACTTATCTTTATTGAGCACATCTACTTTATTCATAACATGTTTGTGTGAACTATGTTTATGAAACATTCCATTTCTAACATATTAGATTCTAATATTTGAACTCATTTATATAAAATAACGTAATACGTTTATTTTAATATTATGGAAGATTTTACTTGTCTTTCTTGAGTAATAAGTTCTTTATTTTAGTGCACTTCCTTTAGATAAAATTTGTAGGCTTGATTTCTGAAAAACATATACAATTTTACTCTAAATTTCGACAATAGTGCATTGTAATCAGTCTACCAAACAGTTCACATGTATTCATAAATCCACATATACTCGTAATAATACTATACAGTTTGACAGTCGAAGGCATATAGCTATTTCATATGTCAAAGTACCGCAGATCAACCCATAAACGTCGCCGTTTTTATTAAATTCGATGTTAAATTTGGCGTACTCTACATATATACCTAACGTACTGTTATGTCGTTGTTAATAGTCATTTACAACGCTCGATTTTCAAATATAATTTAATGTGTGTAGATGTATCCCTCTATAATTATAACTACTTATAAGTATATAAGTATATCTAGAATAGACAATGCATACACATATCCAGCCAGAGTTATCCATTTAATCACGATTAACCGGAAGTTCATGAAGACAACTGGACAGTGGTAAATGTAAAGGTGGAGGTTGGCTAGTACGAATACATTTCCAGTGTTAAATTAGCTACATGTACAGGAGGCCGCTTGATTCTCTGTGTGTCTGATAGCTGTATAGTTGGCTACACTCGAGTTAGCTACACATTGCGCATGTCATGTTGTCGAGAACGCAGGAACAATGTACACATTTGACAGTCTTGCATGTGTATATATACTGAAATAGCATATAATGCAAATGTATCAAGATAGGTCACATCTTGCTGAAAACTGGAGATATCGTATAATTATATAAACTTATAGACGATTTTTTCAAAACTTTTTAAACGTGATAATAGATATATATGTATTTGTTTTCTATCCAAAAATATCTGATATATTTATCTTATTCTGTCTAAAAATATTTTACTGCTTTTAATATTTTTATTAAATGCTTTTTAATGTGAATATCCATTTTAAACATTTTTGTATTTTGAGCTTATTTTTAAATAAATATTATGAACAGTTATTTATTTTATAAATTCTGAATTATAATGAATATTTGTTGATCAACTCATTATTATACCAAAAATGCTTCATTCTTTGATTATTAACCAGTCTGATAATTCTAGTGTATTAGTTTTTCCTCTTTCGGTAGCCCTTCATGCAGCTCTTTTTAAACTTAAATAAAATAAAACAATTATCTTAAATCTACATTTTCTGTTTAAACTAGCCTTTAAATCATTTAAAATAGCTCAGTATTTCTCGCTTAAAAATCTTGTTCCTCTTGCTTTAAAATGTAGTGTAATTTCTGGTAATGCACTAAATAATATCATTCCTGGTGATATCCGTATAGGACGAAACTATTGTCAAGAATATATTTTACCATGAACATTTTTATGTTGGACTTTATCATTGGTATTATCCGTATACGGGTTCAACATGTTTCGCTTATATCTCACCACCTGATGAAAGAAGAGCTCTTCAGAAAATTTGTTTGTGTTTTTACTTATTATAATATTTAAAAGATGAAATATTTTAAAATTCAAAACGGTTCTGTGTACACTTTATTAGATTGCGCCAAATACTTCAATATACTCTTTCATCTTTAGTGTAATTAATTAAATTGAGATGTGTATTGTTATATTAATATTCACAATAAGTTATATTTATACACACTAGGGTAGTTATCTTTAACAATTCACATCTTTACATCCCTGATATATAACGTATAAGAGCGTACTAAAAAGTCATTTTATTACCTTTGTGCGTGTACGTCTAATTAAGTTACTTCTATTTCTAAGGTAAAATACATCTAAACCTACGGTATTAGGCTCTAAGCTCATGCGAGCAACCTACATACAGTAAGGTAAATTAGAATACCACAAGAACGGTCATTTTTTAAACAGCAAATTAATTTATATTTTTAAATGATTTAACTTTTATCGTGTACCGCCGCCGAAAATTATTCAGCTTAACAATTTTTATCTTCATAACTATTATAGAACCCGAGATATTTAGGTGCAAAAAAAAGGGTTTTTTCGTAATTATTGTTATAATTCTTATTCTTCCTCTTCTTATTCTTCAGACCCAATTTAGCACCCCGAAACTTTAAGCGGTTTTTATGAAATTTTGAACTATATTAGAAAGGTCTCGGAGTGGAGAAAAATGATATTTTTACCTTGCAACCGTTGCTAGGGACCTAGCTTTTGCACCAATAAGACCCTTTAAACTTTAAGTGATTTTTATAAAATTTTGAAAATAAATTGAAAATATCCCGGAAATGAGAACATCATATTTTTACCTAGCAACCGTTGCTAGGATCCTAGATTTTGTATAGCAACCACTGTTTAGACCCAATAACACCCCTAAACTTTAAGCAATTTTTATAAAATTTTGAACATATATTGGAAATGTCTGGAGATGAGAAACACAATATTTAGTGCACTGTTGCTAAAGGCCTAGATTTTACATAGCAACCTCTGTTTCCTATTTAACACGTTATAAATAGCTCATTTTTAGCGTAAAATAGACAGCCGCAAGAGCAAAATTTATATTGTTAGAATCGCCGTAAAAGACTAAATAAAAATATGTATTTAGTAAAAAATTGTGATATTAATATAAGCTAAAAATGGTAAAAGTGTTATCTCAACCTATAAAAGAAATGAAATATCCGTTAAGTGTGTTAGCTCTTTAGTTAATAATATTGGACTTAAGCTAACTACGTTTTTTATTTTTAAAAAATTATTAAGAATATTCCTGCTATTATAATATTTTTATGTCCTAATTAATACAAATATTAAAAGTTAAATTGATGAATACATAAAATTAATGGAAAACACTAATTGAATGAAGTTATACAATCATAAATATCTTAAATGAAATGCTTTTAGTATAATACTTTTTTAAGTTATTGTTAACTCAAGTTCAATATTATCAACTAAAGAGCTAACACATATAATGATTATTTCATTTCTTTTATGGTTTGAGCAAACACACTTTTTGCCATTTTTGGCTTATATTAATTGTAATTAAACAAAGTAATAATTAAAAATACATATATTATTATTAGACACTATTAGACAATATTAAAATACAGTTATTATGACAAAATGACAATTAAATGATTAAAAAGACGAAATAACAATTAACGTGTTTCAGCGCTCAGGAATAGTAATTTTTATTCAATTTACTTTTATATTTGATAAATACACGGGTCTCAAGTCTATATAGTTATATATTTACTGTACTTTACTCATACTCCACCGATTTTCATAGTTGTTCATTAGGCAATAGTTATGGAGAATGGAGCATATTTATATACGCAGAAATAGTAAATTTGAAATGATATAATATTAAGTATTTAGGACATTGAGTACGGCATAATATATTATGTGAACTTTAATATATTCACGTAACCGGTAGACAAGCTTTAAAATAATTTCAGTATTTGCTCATGTGAATAAAACTGGTACTATTCATATAACTGTCCATCAATTCATGCATGTCTTCATACATACACACACACACATACACACAATTTTATAAAATTAAAATGTATTATATTGAAAGCACAAAATTTCCTACTGTCTCACATCTGGTAATGATAGTATATACGAATTAATGTGTTATTTCTATTTTGAATGATTGAAAATAATTTGGTTACCGAAGTTGACACTATCTGCATGTATATGTAAATATTGTATGGCAGCAAGCAATTTTAAAGGTATTTTGTTTCAGATTAAATACCAAGCTAATGTATGCGTACAAATGTTTGTTTTACTGCATGCGTGTAGATATGTTATTCAATAATTCGTTATATATGGAGATATATTTACGTATGGCTGTTGTAGTTTTAATAAATAAATACATTACTTGTAACTGATGGATTTTGTTTATCTAGTCTTCTTCCTTAACTACTAGATATATTCTTATTAGTGGCATTATAAGTTACACAAATAGTTGTTATTTTTATTCATTATGTAAAATTGAATAGTATGTTATTATTATTAATAAGTCTATATTGCCGTTATACTTCTTTGTATTTTATATGCAGTTGCGTCAAAATTGCTAAGGCTGTGCCTACTTGTTTTATAAAGGAATCATTGCATATTCAAAAATATATTTTTTTCCTCTATTACATTAGGCAGAAAATGTCTATTTTTTGCTTAATTTATACCGGAAATATTATGTCGGAATTGGAGTTACATTATGCTTTATATAATTAGGAATGAATTAGTTTTACGAATGCTGTAGCTATATATCTTAATATCGTATTTTATCAACAAAGTAGTATATATTCCACACAATAAGGAATATTAAAATACTTTCGTTTTAAATAAAATATATTGAATATTATTCTATAAAAAACATTTATAGTTTTTGTATTAGCTAAATCTTCTAATAAATCACAATATATGTATTACTAAAATTATTAGTAGTCGGCTGCTAACATAAAAGAAGCTAAGACTATGTGAATTTAATTTTTAAAGTTATTATTATCTTTGAGTTTCCAGTAATACCTAAAAGGCTTTTTAATTTCATGAATTACTAAACATATATTTGAAAGTGAATAAAATACATACTTCTTATTTGTATAATACGCATAGTTATTTTTATTACAAATATGTGTATGATTTGACGAGTAAGTATAAGAAACATTAAAACGACAAATAACAACTGTTTCCTACAGTGTATGAAATATGTATATTTTATATTTCTTTCGAACATTATTTAAATAATTAAATACAAATTTTACATTTTCAAATACGAATATGTAGTTTTTACATATGCATAATGTTATTGTGTTCATAATTTAGAAATGTTAAATTTAACATGTTTTGTGGGTATCAATAATCCTTTCGTGTTTCATTAAGGTACCTATAATTCACTAGTATACCTAATTATATAGTAGTAACTAATAAAATAAAATTTCTTTTTAAAAGGATCTAGATCACAAAAAATTGATAATCAGAATAACAAAGGGTTGTCTGCAGAATTAATATTTGAATAATATTACGTTTTGTAATATATCGAAAATACGTTATATGCTGCAAAATCCAATCTTACTCTATAAAATTAATACACAAAACAGCGTTTGGTTAGGTACATTTAAAATACCTTTGTTTTAGTAATGTCATTTAGCAAGCGTTCCTCTGTCCTAAACGTCATGACTCCTTAACCGTTTGGCACTTAAAACTGGTTGGTTTCATTTGTCGATATTCAGATGTTCACTTGACCAACATCGCAGTTCAGAAGACAGCACCAGAATACGACGCAGAAAAAGGAGCGAAATGGTCGCTTTACAAAATGCGAAGGTACCTTGTAGCCAAACATGGTCCAGAAAAGGTTGGTTTACTATTTTATTGGTTTAACAATTTGTCTTATAGTATTATTCTTTTTTGACAATATACATATATTTTTCGATAACCCTTGAAAATAGTTTTGAACAAACATAACTACGCTGTACTAACGCTATGTACTTCTCCTTATATTTTATTTTATATCTTGATGTAATTTTATTTGGCCATAATCTTTTACGAAATATACTTTTTTCTTTAAATAAATCTTTACGCAAGTATGTTATACTACACTTTTAAGTAGTGTATTACATGTTTTTTAAATGGCCGTTTATACTCATGAAAAAGGATAATTTTGAATTTATAATGTTAGAACTTATTTATTTATTTATTAAAGATAATTTTTGTGAATCGATTCATTTAGGTTTTTATGAAATTTGGTCTCAATATGGTACGCAAATATTACTGTGTCCTTTTAACAAAATTATTGTTATAATGATTTTTATAATAAATTTGAATTTTATTATTAATTTGGATATAACTCCTGGTTGTAATCGTGATTAATACAATTTTTATTTTATATGTACGTATGTTCTGCCTTGTTTCTTTATTTAATTAATTTATATATAAATAGCAGATTATCTGTTTTTCACTATCAGCTGTATTCACTATCTATATCTGATGTACAGCACATCGCCTCTTCTTTCAGAATTAATATGTAAATATTCTTACTATTTGAAATATAGTGTTTATTTAAATATTCTCTTAGTAGTGTAGAAAGCACTTGCCAGTTACGAAAGCTCTTGATGTTTTTTGTGAATATTTACAGTCTTAAATGAAAGGATGATTTAAATCTTAAATTTGAGTTACTCAAACATTATCTAAAATGATTGACTTTTATTTAGCCTTTGGGATTTGAGAATCTTTTCATACAGTTTGCATCAATTCTCATTTAGCTAGTGTTCATTTGCAAGATTATGCATTTTGCATGTTCACTTCAGCATGAGATCTTTATTTCAATTAATTTGAATTATTTATTCAAAAATATATTTTATCTGTAACGCTAATTTGTACGTCTAAGAATTATTTCTGACTAAAATCTGTTATATCACTTTCTTATAAAATAAAAATGTAAATAATAATAAACATTTTATAACGAGGGGTGAGTGTTTATTTCGATTGGATTTTTACATATTATTGTATTAGATATTGTTTAATTTTTCACTTTTATGTGTTATGATAATCTTAGAAATATATTATGCATTAGTGTCTAATAACATTTTTGATTTTGTAAACTATAGGTGCAACATTAATTGTTTATTAATCATCATAATTCTTGTTTCAATATTAGTTATACCCAATTATTAAATTTCATATATATTAAGAAATTCATATTATCAATGCATATATACATATATTGTATTCTATTTTGCGTTATTTTTATAGCTATATGAACAAACTATAATATTTTTTAAAATTAATTTAACTATAATGAACATAGTTTAGATATTTGTATTATATTGTTTGCTTCTCTTATTAGTTTGATCTTAAAGTAGCATTCAAACAGATTTTATTCTAATTATAATGTAAAATCATATATTTTTTATTTAATTTCCACTTAATGATGTAAAGAAGATGAACAAATTTATCCATTAAAACTAAAATTGGTTTATCTAATAACTTCAATACATTTAATTGTATCTACCTTATTCATATTTTGTTTTAAGAAAAGTAAGGACGAACATATTACATGAAATTACTAGTAATACGTCAAAATATATTATTTAAAATTGTTTCTAAGTACCTATGTTTGTAAAACTTGTAGCATGCAGTATTTTTTAGGCTTTTTTAAATATATACGTATAAACAGACACATTATTGATAGATAAGGTCAACTTTTTATATCTATATTTAATAACGTAATTTTTAAATAACCATACTTTTTCAAATTATAGACACTGCTAAACGCTTTTTATTTTTTTTGTCAAATAATAAACATATCTTTTATTCTAATTGTTTCTTTTATTTATAACTAAATACACATTTTACAAAAAAAGAAAATGTGAAATAATGCATCAAATATATTATTTGAAATGTTCAGTTTAGCAGAAGAAACAGCATAATGTATGTGAACGAATTTTAATTCTTCAACTTAATGAGTATTCCATAACATTCTTTGGCAAATGGGTCATCTGAAAATGACGTTGACGCTTAAACCGAATAGTAATAATTAAAATGTTCTTAATAGAGTAATTTATATCGATTGTATTAATCATAGAGTAATAATACCAAGAGAGTTTTCACTTAGGGCATTTAAATGTATACATCTATCAAAATTTGCAGACAAGGTATTTCGACCCTGTAGATTTCGAATTT
>JAYRBW010086570.1:0-22283 GCA_036023295.1 Invenusta paracnida
AATGAGTCCTTCATAGGTAGGCAAACACAAGACAGCCGTGATGAGGACAGTCTTCTAGCAGCAATGAAGTCATTCAATCTATTCTCAAATGAGGCATGTGACGATCTGCAGAACATTGCAACAAAGGACATTGTCATAAAGGAAATTGAAAAAGACCTACTAGGTGCGCATTCAAAAGAACAGGATAAGTTGAACAACTTCATCCAAGAGAGGTTCATTGCTCCAGAACCTTGAGTTTGAGGCGGCCATCTTGGATTTATCCATCTGGCGGTGTCCACTTGAGAGAAACAGCTTGGCAAACAGCAAAAATGAATTCAGCACACCAAATAACCGTAGAATAGCTTATTTTCAAACTTTTACGCAAAAATGCCTGGTGCTGTCCAAATATCTGAAAGCCTGACTAGTATATACATATAAATAATTATGTAATTTTAACCCAAATATAGAAATGCAATGGAGCCAATTTAGAAACACTTAAAATCATTATATTTAGTCATTAAATTACAATGATCCGTTATATATAGCTATCTCTATCATTAAATTTAAGCTCTAAATCATTCAACTAGAAATGTTAACGCTCAATATTCCCTCAATAAAAAATAATCGTACGCAGTCATCATCATTTTATAACTTTTAAGCACGCGCAATTATTTTCGACGAACCGGTTTGAGATTGATCTTTCGGCCTCACACTTGGCAATGTGCAAGCTATGTATAGCAGCGTTTTTACATATAGGTAAATGTCCTTATAAACAAAGTAGTATGGAAATTACTCCAATCCCCCCAGAGTATGTTTTTTAAATTTAATATTTTTAAAATTTAATATTTTATAAAGTTTTCTATTTTAATTGGTAAAAATTATAAATTTAAATAAAATTCTCATAAAATTATAAATTAAAAGAAAATTATCTTTTTTTTACATTTATAACAATTTTTCATTTTTACACCTTTTTTTAAAATTGAAGATTTTAAAAATATACTCTGGAGGGATGGGAGTAATTTCCCAACTACTGTAAAATTTAACAAATTATTCTATTTAAAATTTTAAATTTTTAAAAATATATGTAGCTTAAATTCATAGATCATATCAAAGAAGTGATATACAAAAATCCTTTTCTAATTTTACAGGATTAGGTCAAATTATATGGTCAAAATATTCTCTAGAAAAACATCTACTTGTTCATAACTATACAGGAGCAAATACAGGATTAGATATTCGATTATAGATGAAAATGATCAATCAACTGATACTGGAAAACCAATTATTAGAATAGATGCCGCCGCTTACAAACATGACATTTTATTATTAAAATGTTATTATATACATTATAGTTAAGAAGGTTATATACAAATATAATGTATAATTATGATAATGAAAGACGATTTAGATAGTTTGCAAAAAGTTTTAAACTGATCATCGCCTAAGTTTGAGAATTTTATAGCCCCTGCGCGTATTTCTGATAGCTGATATTCCTTCAAGGAATTCTCCAGACGAAGTTGTCGCAGCTCGTTGCAAAGTAAATCGCACTGCACATTCTTGTCATGGGATATTACCGGAGATACATCTTCCAAGTCAGGAAATGCACAGGCACCCACCAACGCCAAAGAAAAATGTCTTGAACAGACTCTAGCGGATTGAGAAGGAACCCAGTTTTCCCTGCGAATGGCTCGAATCCATTTTTCTCTATAACTTTGCTCTTTGGGGAAAAGAAAAATAGACTGACGCTTGTTTGATGCAGTTTCTACACACCCCGCAACACAGCAATATGTTGGCATCGTACACGGTCAAATAATATTTAAAATGTTTGGTGGAAACTGTAAATTAAACTAAAAAATGGGTAAATAGCGTGAAAAATACGACTTCTGTTTACAACCGCATACTACTTTACCAATGGTAACCATTTCAACCAATCAGCGTAGAGCTACTTGCATCGCCTATAGTCTCTTTCCGATGTTAAGGTATGATATCCAGATTGTAAATTTATTCCAATATATTTTTTGATATCGTCTTCATCAAGTTTAATGTCAATATTATTTTTATATCGGTAAGCATATTATAAAGTCTGTTGGTGAATCATATTTGTTATTTCATCATCAATAATGTGTGACCAGATAGAATAAGGTTCATGAGATTCCACAACTGGAGATTGGAGAGATAGAGAATATTTGAAAACGACTGGCTGCTTGTGTTTCGTCCATTGTAACTCCATCTCTTCATCATTATCAGTGCTTGCTTTTTCTTGATTCTCGTAATCATAATATTGTAACTCTTCTCTCCAGCAACTTAAAATATTTGACCTTCAGCTATGTCCACTTCATCACTGGGAACAGTTGCATCAAAGAGAATTAAATCTTTTGAGATCCCACAGATCACTGTAAATATTTGTTTGCTGTAGATCACTCTCCGGTGATAAGATAACAATTGAATCTGGATTGGTAATGTTAATTGTATTGGCATACTTTATGGCTTAAGAAAGAGTAGCTCGTCTAATGGTTTTACGTTCACCTGTAAATATACACTCAATCGCATCATATTAACATGTTCTGACACTACGTGAACCCATCTGAAAGTAATATTTAAAAAGATTGTGTAGAGATTATATGTATGTAGTAATACAGTACAACCTATAGTTATAATATTATAATTAGAAGATTTTGTGTTCCAGATATGAATGGTAGCTGCGTATATATTCTTACAAAGTAAATATCCAAAATATTCTCTGCCAGATGAGTTTAGCCTAGTATTTAACCATAAACTTCTACATGATTTTCTAAATGATCTCTAAAAGCCTAAATAATTTTCCAGATGATCCCTAAAAGTACCCTAAGCTCATAAATGATTCACTAAATAATTTCCAAAGGTTCCTGAAATACTGAATTATATCCTAAATGATCCCTAAAAGATCCTTAAACTTATAAATATCTAGTTCTCTTCAAGTTTACTAGAAGTTCTCAAAATAAATATGTACAAGACTGCTGATAATTTCTTCCTCATGCTTCCCGATTTTTCCAGATGCTTAGTGAGTCCACAATTAAATACGAGTTCATTTAAATACATGTACATAATCGCACGTAATCTTTTGTTTAATTAAATGGCTATTATAAAATCTTGTGCATATATTTGAATTTGAATTTTATATGCCATAATTTTTGTCCCACAGACTAGGTAGATGGATGAATAAATATGTCTAATGGTTGCTGTTGTTGATCAATGCCAAGTTGCTTGTTAAGAATATGTTCTAATTTTTTAGTTCATGGTTATCGTTTTAAATTATTATGAAAGTGAGCGAGGAATACAACAATTCTGTAGCTCGACAAAAAACCAGAATGAGCAGAGGAAGATGTATGCATCTCTTTATATTGTTCGTGACCAGTCATTGATTAGCCCCATGCTCGATTGTCATTGGTCGGTATGTGTGGAGGTGGAAGGGGAGATAATGACTTAGAAACACTTTACCTTTCTACTAACATTAATTATTTGTAATTAATTAGCAGTATCTATATGTACCAATCATTCTTATTTATGTAATTAAGTAATATTGACTTTTACTTCAGTTGAACCAATGTGCATAATATATAATTCATAGGTATAATACGCTGTAAACATATTTTAAAAGCTCACTTTTATCTCGAAACAAAACTAATGAAGTTGATATGAATCGGAATTTTCATCATTGCAACAAACATATAATTTAAATTTTATAAATTATAATACATTTATATGCAATATTGAGTATTACTTTGAAAAATTTAGAGACATTTATCATTACTATAGTTTAAATGTGTATATATAAAAGTAAAAGAATTATAAATTTTTCTCCAATGAGGCTTCATTTTGTCTAGGTGAGAGAGGGAGACACCTCCTCCTTAAGTGCGCCCCTGGATATTGAGATTTATATATTATATATATATATACATCGACATACTAAAATTAATAATTACTGGAAATGGCTAATTTATTTGAATACTACTTAAAATTAGTAAAATATATTGATATTGATATTGCTATTAATATTTGTTGACATTATTATAGGCAATTTTCGCCCATAAACTACATATTATACTATGTATATATCAGTTATTTCTGCTAATTCAATTTTATAAACTTTTAAATAATGCAATAATTTGCAGATATGTTTTATTTAAAGAAAATACAGTTTATTTCAATACATTTTTACAAGAGCCAAGGTAAAATTATGTTAAATGCATTTAATTTATCTCTTCCTAAGTTTCCTTATTTTTTTTATTTAACTATATTATATATTATAATTTAGCTTGTATTTTATTACACTTAAAGCTTTATATTTCAGATTTAAAGTTGTCGTGTTCATCGGTATAACAATCAGTATTTCACTTGTGGCAATATTAAGTGCCTGGCTCACCTACACATTTTTCCTGGCTCACTGCATATTCTTAGTAGCCCAGTTGACCCTTGTCATTTTCAACGCTGGAGTATACTATCTGGACCGATTTCCTTACAAAACTGCATTCAAAAGGGAGATTGAAATAACTCCAATGCCAACACCTAAACTTTTAGCGTCCGCGACGGTCAATAATAACACAAAATCGTCACTTCCGGCGTCTACTTCATTGGAGACCGGGGCCACGGTCGATAAACGGGTTTCAGTCACAGAGACTACGGACCAGAGAAAGTCAACTGAAGTCGATTGCCAGAAATATTCATTAACGGGTTCCGAGAAACGTGTGGTGTCAGGAGTGGAAGTTAGACTATCATCAAGAAACAATAGTAGCGGTATAATTGCATCTCACAGCCCTTCGAAAAGGGAACCAACGCTAATATCGATGAAACCGATTAAGTCGTCTTCTCAGCTCGCTCCTCCGCATATTTTATAGAATCCATTGTCAAAGGAGGGCTAAATTAGGTAGGATTCAAATTCTATAATTTTCACCGATATGGTCCTTAAGATTGAATTATGCAAATTATAGATACAAATTATAAAAAATTATCGGCAGTCAGGATTAGTGTGGCAGAACTAAATAAACCTATTTTTATTATAACCATAGAAAGTAATGTAAAGAAATTTTTATTCAGCTATTTATGATGCATCATAGATATTCTGAATTTAAAAATGTATGATTTCGAAATAGTTTTAATCAGCAATTTGAGCAGATATGATTACTTTTAATATTTTCAACATATTTCATAATTAATCAATGCATTGTTTTATTTCAGACATGTATATTTCCACTAAAATATTTATATTAAATAAAGTATACCTAATTTGAGTATCAAGATATTAATTTAAAAAAAAACTATAGGTATATATATTTCTTTTCTTTTCAGGAATCATTCAAAATCACTGGGGTATTTAACAATATTCATGAACTGCATTATCATTACGGGAAAAATAATTTGTGATTATGCTACTACCAGAAACAGCTTTTCATTGTCTCAATATGTACATATATTTTTTTATTTTAATCAGAAAATGTGAAATTAAAGCACTGGCTTAAAATTAACACGATAGTATTCTCTAGAATATTCCATATTCTCTAAAGGGTTTATAATCAAACAGTCATTTCGAAAACAGTTTTCCGTAATTCACACTTTTTTTACATATAAGCATATTATATAAATTTCAGAGATTTGTTATTTTTAAAAGTGTTCATATCTCATGAAGAATATTTCTTAATTTGTGATGCTCTACACATTAAAAAAATTATCAGGTCTTAATTGCACAAAATATCATGCGATGTCAAATAAAATTATTTATTTGTTGCTTTAGTCTTTCGAAAACCACAACTTGTATTAATGATATTTATATTTGGTTCGTATTTTGATTTTATAGATAATAAACACACATAGACACACATACACAAATATAGCATATATTGAGCAGCATATTGTATGTGCAGACAACATTCTGTTAAAGATTCTATTCTATATTTTGCACAAATTATTATTCTATAGCCTTTACTACAGAGTAAATAGAAAGCTTGATAAGCATGCTATGCCAATTAATCACTGCAATTGTTATTACAACTATCTTTGTTAAATTTGTTAATTGCATCTTATAATGTATACTGCATTATATTTATGAGAACGACTTTTCGTCAGGAGGAATTTATTTAGACCGCGTGTATGAATGACAATGCGGAATTCAGTCAACGATGTTTCAACAATGTTCCGCACAATAATAAAGTGTTTCAACAAAATGTTACTGTATATGTATGTGTTTTTGGATAAATACTATTATCACTTTTGTTATAAATATCAGAAGAAGCGATAAAAATATACCCAAAAATTAATAATTATGCTAATAAGATGCTTAAAAATGTTATTAAAATAACGCATCAAAATAATCATTTATCATTTAAAAATAAAATTTCAATATTTTCTTATTTACTTATTTTCTAATTACTTTTTACATTATTTATATTTTAATTTAGATAACCGCATCATATATGTGTGTATACATTTTTCTATCTATTGATTTTGTACTAATTAATTTAAAATATTCTCAGATTCTTACATTATGAGACTACATCCCAGGCTACGTCTTCGATATAATTTAATTTCATCAGTATTATTATCCATGCATTACTAATACAAAGTTTATCATTTTAATGTTGAATTAAAATTGTAAAACAATGTACCAAAAACTCGTATTTTATATAATAATGTATTGAACTATACAAAATAGTAGGATAAAGGAACAATGTGAATTTTTTTATATTGCAATTAAAACAGTAGTGCAATAACTTCACAATATATTTTAACGTTTGCACTTAAAATTATAAATGTATTGTAATAAATTTAAATATTGCTTGCCTAAAAATGACATGCTATCATTCTATTGTATGGCTAAAATATCGAATGCCAATATGAAACATTTCCGGAAAATGTCATGAACATGATAGAGGTCTAAATCACTCTCTTATTTTTTATGTTCGTGACTTATTTAAATTGTATGGGTTTGTATATCGATTATTAATTTGAAATATCTTATGGTAACCGTCACCTTTTCAGTTTTCTTATTTCCTGACCACATGCATATATTAGAACATGAATATCAGTACATATACCAAATGGAATGATAAGCGGTATCGGCGACGAGTTTCTCACACTTATTACCAAAGAAAGCGAAAATCGTTATTTGAAAGAATTAGATTCCACCCTTATGAATGATTTTATAAATCTTAATGAAAATGATTTTATTCTTAGTAAAGAATAAGAGAATGAACTAATACAACTTAAGCAGTATTCTCAACAAAAATCATCAACTAAGGAGCAAATGCGAAAATGGGTAAGTTAACTGAAATCGTTTTTAGTAGAAAATAAACTTTCAAAAAGTTTTTAAACTGCTCTTAAACGATTATTTACGACTTTTTATGCTAAAGTACGTAAAACGAGACGGGACATTTTCTGCACCTGTAAGTCTCATTTGCATACAAGCAGAAATACATTATAGACATCTGTTGAAATAAAATCATCTTATAATATTCTCAATGGCAAAATTTTAGACGAGCAAATGTGGTTTTGAAAACAATGATGAAAAAGTTTTTGATTTCAAATCAGGAAGAAATATTTCAATACGAACAATTATTACTGATTCCGATCTTGAGAAGCTGAAAACTTGTTTGGAAAATAAATCAAATGCTAAAACATTGTAAAAAGAATGCATATTTAACATCGTGCTTAATTTTCAACTGAGAGGTAAAAAAATTACGTTGACTGACCAATTTTTTTTGGTTTTGCATATACGAAGTCAAATAAGAGAATATGCGTATATAAAAGTGCTTCTTTTGTAAAAAATTAAAGACTTCAATTAATAAAAAGTTTAATTTAAAAAAGCAAAAATGAATTTGTTATAAGCGCATTAAAGTGATCATTGACAATTCGGCAGAAGAAACAATTAAACATTAATGTAAATTTAAAATGTTTCTTCTGGATGAAAAAGTGATAATTTTGACTGTGGAGAAATTCCAAATAAATTAAAGCTGAAATTATTAACGTCATGGGGCCATTTGCAAATTGATTTGCAATTTTATTGACTTAAGTATTACTGTATTTGCTCATAAATACTGTGTTTATTCATGAGAGATTCTGTGTTAACATTATACCTACCCGTTAAAAAAACTCGGAAACGTATAATTATTGCGGCCGACTTTTTCCGGCAGTAATGTAATCAATAATAATATAAATTATTATAAGCTTCCCAGCAGTCCATATATATAAAAAAATCAATTCATGATAAAAAACATAAAACGTGTACGGTCTAGATACAATGTATCAAATGTGCAATTTTTACACAAATACTTAGGTCTTAGATCTCTATGATAAAAATATTAAATCAATTTTGATATCTCTCAAATTTCTCTGGCTCGAATATGTCACATATTACACGAGTAACGCACTTAACTAACCACAATGCATATTAATGATAGTGTATCATATTGTCAGTCCTTATGTATTTTATTTATAAACGTATCATTTGCCACTGAACAGGTATTGGAAACTAAGTAATTGTTTAAATGGGACATTAACATTTATATTTCACAATTTCCAAGCAAAACTTTTTTCTATTATATTTTCGGGATTATTGATAATTTGTTTTTGTTATGCATTAATTCAATTAAATTATAGGTATATTATATTTACTTGTCATTTTTTATGTACATATGTATGAAAAATGTTCACATAAATTTTAAGTTTTATTAGAAATCGCATAATTATGTTATATACAATTCTATAAAATAAGTATAGACATAGTATTGCATTTGCCTTTGATTTCTTGACAGTGTAAGTGTAACAGTCACTTCTTGCCACATACTGTCTCATGACTATTAGACTGCCATGTTACATAGTGGTCATGGAATTCTAGAATAGTCTTGTAAGATAGTATTTCTGTAATGTAGCTCGAAATAGTTATTTAAGTTAGTTTTTAAACAAAAAGTCAATGTTTAATGTTTATATTAAAAAAAAGGAAGATTAATTTAGGGAGAGTATTCTCAATAAATTAGGTATTTTAAAAACAAAGTGTCTCTAATGTCAAAATTCACTTATTTTAATTTAAAGAAAGAGAACAGATTAAAAATTAAGGTGGAGCCTAGAGGTCAGATGAGCAGACTTCTTTATTATATCCTATAAAATGATCAATAAAAGATTACAACAATAAAAACAGGCACTTATACAATATTTATATATAGATAAGCACATGTGTTTAATAGAAATATTGATATTATTAAAGTAGTCTATAAAATATTCTAAGAGAAAATATCCACAAGGTCAATAAGAAATTACATATAAGTCTATTTAAGATATAAGACTAAGAATAAGAGAAAATGGTAATTGTAAAGTTCTTGGCCACAAAATAATTTTTTTTTTAAATAAAAAAATGTAATGAAAAAGAAAAAAAAGTTATATATTATAATATTGTAAATGATAGTGAGATGCCTGATAATCATGCCATGCCACACTATTTAGATGTTCAAGTTTAATGAAAATAAATTAGTTTTTATGAATTATTGGCTTGAAACTGTTAGTTTTGTTTTGTGTTAAAAAAATAAGAATTTAAGAGTCTTAAAAGATAACTGTCAACTAAAAACTATTGTAAACTAATAACGCAAAATATATTAATTTAATGTATGTATAATTTTTGTAAATAAAATTTATGCATTATCACATTAGAAAATACTAATTTTAGGCATGCCTTTCCGGGTTATAAAAACCTTTAATTTCATTGCAGTCTGTAAGGAAATTTTTTTTGAAAATAATAAAATGCCCCAGTTTGGGATCCCAAAAGGTTGGCAGGTCTGAATATACAACTTTAAAGAAAATATATTTATGTAAAATATATATTCTTGAATATCATTATTTTGTTACTTTTCTTCAATTAATACCACCAGAAATACTTTTTTAAGCTAATTAAACAATTAATTTTGTTAAAGTGTAATCTTATATAATTTAGTATTACTGTATGTTAAGCATTATTTTTATAATATGCATTTAGGATTATTATACTATAGTTTAGTTTTATTAATTCTTAAATTTTATAAGATGTAGTTGGCATTTATGAAATATTGCTGCAGTAGATTTACACACTTTATAGTACATATTTAGCACTACCATATTGGCAATCCCATATTTTAGTGTCCTAAACTATTTGTTTAAAAATTTTGAAAATTTTGCATCCCAAATCATTTGTTTAAAAATTTTGGTAAAATCTTATGCTAAAATAGTTATAAATATATTGACTAAAGTTTTTTACAAATAGTTCAAACATTAAAATAATTATTAATTTAATTATTATTAAATTAATGTTTAACTATTTGAAAAAAGCTTAAGTCAATATATTAGTATATAACTAATTTTGAGCAATGATTAATTATTAAATTAATGTTTGAACTATTTGAAATAAACTTTAGTCAATAATATATTAGTTAATTTTAAACTAATTTTGAGCAATCATTGATTAAAGTTTGAACTATTTGAAAAAAATTTTAGTCAATATATTTATAACTATTTGTAAATTTATTGATATATTAATTGTTTATTTAGTGTAAGATTTTACAAAAATTTTGAACAAATAGTTTAAGACTCTAAAATACAGGATTGCCTATCATAAAGTAGTGCTAAATATGTATATGTCAGCCTTGTTTTTTTATAACTAATAAATGCATTTGTGTTATGGTTCTTATATTTTATTGAATTTTAACTAATAGAAAAGCATATTTTGGTAATGACCTTTTTCATTAATTGTATTTAATATTAAATTAAAATATAGTCACTTGACTAATTATATTATATTTGCAACATATATATGTTGCATACCATAAGTGAATTTGTACCATTCGCAAAGAGTATGAACCATTGGAGGATACAATATAAATCAATTATGACAACCACAAGATTAGATTATACATAATTCTTAAAAATATGACACTTATTATTCTCTTTAATAACTTAATTTATCAAATAATTGAATTTACTAGTTTGAATATTAGGAATAATTTACAATTAGACAAAATAAAGTTCTATTCGCCAATGGTTCAAACTGTTGGATCTTCAATTTAAATTCAATTTTTTTATAAATTAAGTTATTAAACATGGTTTCCACACTTCTGGAAAACCTGGAAAAGAAAAGGAATTTTCAAATGGTCAGGGAAAACCTGGAAAAGTCAGTGAATTTTTGTCAAGTTTGGTAATTTTCAAAAAAGGTTGTATATTTTATATATAATATAATATTTATATTTAAAAAATTTTGCCTCTTCCAGAAAAATAATAATCTAAGTGATAATAATTGCCTTTATATATATGTATTGTATATGTTATGATATTTGTATAGAAGTTTTATCAACATTATTTATAAATAGAAGTAGGTTGTTTTTATATTGATATAATATTGAAACATACTAAAAACATGGTACATTATTAATTTCCTGTTGTTATAATATTTGCTTACCCTTTCTGGATTTTTAAAAATATGGTCAGGGAAAACCTGGAAAAGCCAGGGAATTTTTTCTGAAAATTCCATGGGAACCATGAAAGATAATGTACATATTGTAAACATAAAATGATTTTATCATGTCTCATTTTTTTATCCAGTTATTTTGGGAAATGCAATACCAGCAATGTCCTTTTAGGTCATAAATAGTATTAATTGTGGGATGTAATACCAGCTATGTGCAGCTAGTCAGTGAATGCAATGTGGTATAATGAAATAGGGGTTTATTATGCAAAATTATGACAATAGTATTTTTAAATATATTAAAGATGCACATGTAATCATTTGGCTATTTTACTTTTTTCATTTTGAATTTTGTACAAAAATAAAATAGAAAAATGTTGGTGATTATTTTTCACATAGCTGTTTCTCACATCAATATTGAACAATTATAAATTGAATCTTGCAAGTTTTCTGAGATATAATCAACAAATCTGGAGTTCAAAAGTGCAAGGAAGCAATAACAAGTAAAAGTAGTCTGAAATGTTATAAAAAGTAAAATAAATAATAATTAAGAACTATTTGAAACACAAAGGAGAAAATTTAATTAGGTTATTCCAAAGTCGAGTGATAACTAACTGTAACATGAGAGTTACCAATCATTTCTGCAAAGATTAGAATAAATAAGTAAATATTGAACATAACCTTATCCATTATAACATTTTTGAAAATGTCTGAACAAAATTTAATCTGGAAATTAATGAAGGTGTGAGGAAGAAATTAGAAATGAAAATGGTAGTATTGTCAAAAGGCACAAAGTAGAACACAAAAAATACAAAGGATTGAAGGAAGTTAATATTTTAGTTTTGTAATGAAAGATACAACTGGGAAAATCACAAACTAAAAAAAGACAATAGAGATACAGCTTTAATGGACAGACTCTCTATATAGTTGACACTTCAAAAAGTTTTGTTTCCAAGAAAGATATTTCAAATCTATTCAGTTTGTTTTCCAGGGTCTTGCTGCTCAGACCTTTCATGTTGAAAGTAAAAACAGACATATAATATTACCATATTGAATTGTTCCCCATATTGCTGCATGCCTGGATGAGCATTTGAAATATAAATTCTTTAGCACAGGCTTTAATGAATCTGCAGCCTATATGTTTTTTTTCTTATTTTAATTTAGCTCTAATAATCTTCAAATATAATACTGTCTAGAGTAACAAAAGTACTTTAGAAATCTGTTTTTGAACTGTGATTTTTATATAGTGTTTTTTTAATACTAGGTTGCATCAGCACTGCTACATGTTTTAAAATTTGTTAGCTTCTAATATGAGAGTTCTGTTAGAAAATATAATTTTAAAGAAAATGATTTTTTAATAGACTATTGAATACACTATATTAGAAATTGTTTTTATTTTTAAAATTGATTTACTAATAAAATGATAATGTTTTTCGATTACAACTTTGTCTATTTTTGGATTTTTTACAAACTAACTTTCCTGTATACAGTGTGTCCATAAAGTCTTCACTGATTTAATAAAATATACATAGAAAATACAATCAAATACCATTTAATATCAAAGGGATATTTAATTCCAAATTTAATTACAAAGATACCAACATTAGTCTTACCTACCTGTTAGAAATGTTTGCCATAAAGTTTGAGACACTTGTTCCAAAAAACGTTTTCAAGAGTTTTGTGTGTTATGGATTCAACAAAATGACTAATCACCATTTTCAATTGATCTAATGTTCTAGGGTTGTCTTTGTAAATTTTGCCTTTTGCTGCTCACCACAGGAAGAAATCTGACTGGGTAAGATCTGCTGATCTAGGAGGCCTAATATTCTTTGAGATAACACATTCTCTGAACACCTCATTGCAAAGATTCATTAATAGCATGAGCTGTTGCTCCATCTTGCTGAAAATAGCCATTCTGTCTCTCATCAGCCATCAACTCTGCGAAAAAGGCTGGTTGGTTGTAGTATTTTCAAGTGACTTTTCAAAAAATCATTTTTCGTGATGACAATATATTGAAAAGCATTTAGAGCATTCATTCATATCTGTGCTACTTTCCACTCTAAAAACTCTTTTTACCTGTAGTCAGCCACTGCCAGCCTTTCTTAGAAATGAATTTCTCACCATCTTTAAATTCTGTCTCACGAAATCTCCCAATGCTTATGCATCATCCATGTAATTTGATGAATCTGAAAGCCACTCATATTGTTCTCCTCAAAGTTACTATAATAATTTTTTTCTGTTGTATTAGGTTGCATCTTAAACAAACAGTTATACATTTTAATTGACATGTCATAAATGGAAACTCCAAATATATTATTAATTATAGATATCACAAAGCTGGTTTTATTGTGAGTAAATAGTGTTCAGTAATTAATAATAATATGGTTGTACATGTATGCAGTGTGTATATATATGTATGTACATATGTATATATCATAGAGATCATATAATATTATCCAATTTATATGGTTTATATGTACACATATAAGTCAGTTGTATGTACATGGTGCATAGCAGTCAGGAAATTTTTTTATTTTGTATAAATTTAAAAAATGGGTTAAAAATCCAATGTCACTGAAATATAAAATCTTTGTCATATATCAAAGACCAATATATTTATTATTTTAGTATAAATTCAAAAAATGATTTAACATGAAATGTCAATGAAAATCATTGTCATATGTCAAAATCCGATATATTGTAATAAAGCAATGGAGTTTAAAAGGTGTCAGTAATTATTAATTTCTCATTGAAACCAATGATTTAACATTTCTTGCTATATTCAATAAATACAACACAGTTTTCCAAAATATTTCCGAGATAATTAGATTAATAGTTTCACCTGTGAATTATAATTTTGAAAATTGTGTCTTATGAAAGTAGTTTCTCAAACAACATTATCGGCAAGATTTACTGTGTAATGTTGTTAATTATTAAATTATATAATCATTTGTTTACACAGCATATTGCAACATAGTTTTATTATCTAAAAATATTTTTTTATATGGATTTTAAAATGTCTTTATGTAAATGTTTGTAAGAATAGCGAAAATAATATGTAGATATCAGGGAAAGGTCAGAGAAATTAATTTCAATCATCTGCTATGAACCATATATGTATATACACATTTTTGTATTTTTCTTTTTGAAATTTTTTTTGTAACAGACTATACTTTTATGCAGGTGAGGTATTTGGTGAAAAGAAAAGCTCCCTAGGCCATAAGACTGCCTTCTCCACTGTGGAGATAGGGTTGGTAGATGTTGGTTACTCACCATGCACCCCAAAGACTTGAAAATACCACCTCGTTGTTAGTACCAAGTGGATGAGAGTTTCATTGGTGAAGAAAACTCTTTACTAGTCTTCATCTATCTAATAGATGTAATCTCTAGCACATTGAACACTTGCATGCTTGTGCTTCTGGGTAAAGAGTGGTTCTAGGTGTGCTACAAAGTTAAAACGTTCACTAGAGACAATGATATACTGTACAATGTTAATGAATGTACATTGTAGCTTAGTAGTAGTGCTTTTGTCATGTATCTCATTGTCTTCTGAATGTATCTATTCATGACATGTGTTAAGATATCCAATGTATTAAGGCTTATTTTGTTGTAAAATTCAATGGACTGTTTTCGCATTTTAGTTTTATCCTAGGGGGTTAGGAGTAGTCTAATATTTTAAACATATAAAAGTAATGTTTAAATATGAAAATAAATAACAAACATGCTAAACAAGTACTTTATGGTTTTGATTTTTTAGTGAACATTTTTATATGATCATTGTTAATTATTTATGTAACATTGGTTGTGCCATTGATGCTTTTGAATAATGTAGTTTAAATCTATTCATTTGCTTCTAATCAGTGATACTTCATACTTCATACATGAATAGAGTATTTTGTAGTGCATGTATATTAGGTTGTAACTTTTCGTCCGGACTCAACGCTCTTCATAACATCCTGTACTCTGAAATTTTGTCACCTCATGCAGTTGAGTTGTAATAATTGACTGAATATGAGTACCCTTAAAATTATTTCGTCTTAAGGTTTCAATAATAGCATTGAGCTCTTATATTGAGTTTTTATATATTTCCATTATTCATTTATCGTACGCAATACGGCATGCAGAATGATATATTATATAGTGATATTAAAATTTAGAAGATTTATTTTCATAGAATCAATAGATAGATATAAATAACTACTACCTTCGATATCTAGAGATAAAGAACACTTTCAATGTTGATTTTTTATTGGCCAATGACCTTTGATATCTCCATCGTAATATTAAGATGGAAATTAAGTTAATTAAATTAATATTTTCACATTTCTTAAACGCTGTTTTTTAGATAGCCCTATACATGCATACATATAATATATATTATACATTGTTGAATAATTAGTATATGTAATACTTCAGTTCTAATTTATTCAATAAAATGTGTATTATTCCTCATTTTTGTTGCATTTTAAGCTTTCTTTTAGCAAAATATACCAAATTTGGTATTTAATGCAACCTGTTTTTTATTTATTTTCAGAACGTGTCAAGCGATATATGACTATGGTAAGGTTTTTTCTGTAACTCATCTGTGTTGTATGGTACACTTATATTACTTTAAATGTACTTAATACCCAAATAAATTATTTTTGCTATGCTTTGGTCTTTTCTCTTTGACTTTAGTTTCTTTAGTTGTTACAGTGCGAACCAAACAGAAGAAATAGTTTACTTGGTAAGTTATATTATAGAATTTAATACTATTTTCTGAAATATAGTTTTTGTTATATATACGCTAAGCATGTGTTTTACAAGATATCGGTGGTTCTATGAATTTAAATAGTCTTAAATTAAATTAAGCTAAAATTTACCTGTAATTTGTTGTATGCAACCGCGTGCGTTTTTTAAATTGTTTCAGTCAACATACTATTCTAATTTATTTAATATAATATTATTTTAATAAGGGCCTTAACTTAATTTAAATTGTCATGATGTGATTATGATTATTTAGAATTAAAAAAATTAAATCATCGTAAATTTATTGTACTGAGAGGTCTCTTGTCAATATTGCATATAATCTAGTGTATATTATCAATTTAATTATTTATATTAAGTTATAATTCTTTTGTAAAAGTTTGTAAACAAATTTGCAGGAAAATACAGCAGTCTCTTCAGTTTGAAATTTGTCTTAAAACAAAACCGTCAGTTATAACTTGAACATGTATTTTCTGCATATTCTTGCATATGTTTTAGAATTTAATGGACAAAAAAATTACAAAAGTATTGAGTTTTGAGATATAAATCAACAATTTGATAAAATCAGTATAAACTGCATAAATTGATCATTTATTTTAACCCTGATTTTCTTGGGAGTAGGTTTTCTTTGTTTATCATGTTATTAATTATTATTTTTCAAACTTATTAATCAATGTCTTTTTATTTATTTTTCAGGTATTCGTTACTTCGGCGTTTATACGATTTCTGTGAAATTATGGTTGTGTGTCACAATGTATGACTTTTAAAACATTTATTTTGACGTCAGATTTAATGTTTTTAGTAAATAGCATAACTATTATTTAATTCAATGACTTTTTGAATGAACTGATATGTCCAAATAATAGTAATTCAAGAATTTCATAAAGGAAAAATGTTAATTTTTTACAATTTCTTTCACCTTAAAACAGTAGATATTTATTGAATAAAATTTGTGTATCGCATTATCTCGACATGTTTTATATAGATTTATTCAACAATTAAATTTTGATATTGTATAAAATAAAAGTAGTGAACAAATAATTCTGTTAGATTTGATAATTACCCGAAATTTAGTAAGTTGATACATAAAGCATAAGCCATTGGTACTAATAAGTTCGGCTTATTAGTAATTTTTTGGCAATTTTTTTAGTAATTTTTATTTACAAGTTATAGCTTATATGAGTTTCATTGCTGCTTCATCCATATTACAAAATTTATATTTGAGAATATACAGCTATTAAACTCTTTCTAAGCGTTTAATCTAAATGTTTATGGTAATATCCTCAATTGTTAATTGATCAGAGCTGTGTGTGGTTTCAATAAAAAAGTTTTAAGCTTATTACATATCTCGCCTAATATAAATAGAGTTCGGTTTCATTCCAATGATGAAATCAAACAAATTTATCATTAATTATATACAAGGCTCTATATTTTGACATCAAGCGTACTTATTTAAGTTGTTACTCCATTTTTTTAGATCGTCAATATATCTTGCCAACTTGTAAATTAATCATTATTTGAAAAATAAAACCAATGTATTAGTTTTAACAGTATATTTTGTCGTGGTTATAAAAGATCTTTATTTTTTACCATAAACTTTCTTTAAATTGTTCGTCGTTTTTTTTCAGATAGCCAATCTATGTATGTTTTTCTAGAAATAGAAATATCTATGAAAAAACGCTTTTAAATTTAGTGTTTTTTTGCAGCGCAAGGTTTCCACGTAATTATCCGATTTGCAGATGCGTTTTTTATCTGAATAATAATAAATATATCTAAATTATGTAGTCTACCGTACTAAATAAAACACCGATAAGAAGCTTTAATATATTCACATTCGGTTTTGCTCTTTTTTGTCCACAATTGCATTAGTTTGGTGAATGCACTGTATAGATCGCTTCCCGCATATCACGCTTCTTAAAAAATATATGATTGTATGCATTGTAGTGTTTTAAATTTCCATTATTTTTCCGTTATTAATTTATTGCTTCATAGGTTTACTGACAATTTTTTAATTCTATAAAATATGTTACACTTTTTATCTTAAAGATAAAAGATCATAAGTAGTAACTATTTAATTTATTATAATCCATGATTATTTTTCATTTTTCTCTACAGACTTACACTGGGGAATCTTCTGAAACTCTGGAACAAGAAGAGGCAATGCTTCTAATTAGCTTAAAGATTTGAAATGACTTTTGAGTAATACTCATGCTTCATTAATAAAAAATTATATAATTAAACGATCGTTGATACTCAAGATTACGTTAACTAACAAAGCGAAAGACATTCAAATCACGTTAATCCGACTCCATTGGTTTCTGAAAATTGAGGGGGTCGGATTAATGAATATAATTTTAACTAATATATTTAGATAAGAATAAATACGTTCCCTAAAAAGGCGTCGGAATAATAAGCAGAGTTAGATAACTAGGAGTAGCCTATTTTATTGTAATTTTTTAAATTTATTTTTCAAAATTCACTTATCATTTATTTCACACTAGTTTTTTCAGTAGTTCGATACATGTGAATATTAATCGTTATTAGAGATTTATTATGTAAAAACACGAACCTGTATCAACTTAAGAAAAATTAATTGTTTATTGATTAGGTTTTCATTCAACTGGTTCATTAGATTCAGTAGATACAAAAATTTAGTATTATTTTTTTGTAGAATTTGTGCTTACATCAAGCAGGTAATAATATAAATACGATTTGATTAATTAATCACAAGCAATATTAGCTATTTTACTGTATGCACCTTTTCTGCAAAAAATGACAATATAATTTTAAATCTTTTTATTAAATTCACAATCATGTCTACAAAAGTATCTGTATTTGTTCTGTAAGTTAATATTTATCTGAGGAATACCATACATGATGAACATTTAATTACCGTAGTAATATTAATTCGAAAATTCAAGTCTGGACACACGGAAATTATTTTGTCTTTAAATGGCTTAGGCTGGCATTCAAATAGCCAGAAGAAATGTCTTGTTTTATTAGTGACAGGGTGCTCAATTCAAATGATTTTGCTCCTCGAAGTTGAACAAACTAGTCTACAGAAAATAAGTTTAGTTTATGTTAGTTCATTTGTACGGGGCGAAAAAAAGCATAACTAATGTGTATTTGTCTGTATAAGCAAAGTATTATTATTTTCAAATTACATTCTAGGTATTTTCATCCAACATTTACGTAATCTACTTAAAGAAAATAAGTTTTGTTAGATTTTCTAAGAAACCGTCTATTTTGCGTGAAACCGCATTTATATGTACCGCGTCATAGCTTTTAAGATGTTTTTTAGTTTTTCGGTTGCAAGTAGTATGTTTAGTTTTGCAGTATTATTGTATAATTTGTTGTATTTAAACATCTATCTTTTTTTAAGTCCACAAAATACCAACCAAATTATAACTACCTTATTGAATTAAATAACAATTCTTTTTCAAGTCAAAACGAAAGGGATAAAATGGATACGTTAGCTGTTTATGCAAGCTTATATGTATGATGTAATCTGTTGTTATCTGTTTATATTCTCAAAATATATTTTTTTATAATTAGGTATGTATTGAATAATGTAATTAAAAGTCTTCAACTAAAGCTATACTAACTCAGAAAAGTGAAATCGAACAACTACGCACTATTAAATAATCGTTTGATTTTATTTTTGATACTTTTATATATACACAATAGACATTGCATATTGATGATAGGTATTCTAGACGTACTGGTATTTATTTTAACCATAATCAAATGCTTTAAATTTAAATATATTTAAATTTATTGACATATACGTCGGGTACTATTTTGTGGCATAAATGTTGAAGTCTACTATATAATTTTATTTGAAATTACAAATGAAGTTGAAATATTGTTTAATTTAATGTTCAATAGGAGTCATTGCCTCTAGGAGTTTTGGAAAATTCGCCAAGAAGTCTGCAGATGATGAAAACTTTGCAAAGTTTTCCGCAAAGTTAGTGTTCGTTTAATTTTTTGAGATTAACGTTATTTATCATATTGGTATGTAATTATATTAGGTTGCTAAAAAGCAACATAGCAGTTTAGCAAATAAAATTATATTTAATAATTGCCTTGAACATTCATACATATTTGACTATTTTACCAATTTTCCTAAAAACTTTTTGAACAGTAATAATCTATAATACTCTAAAATGAATTATACTCTAAACTGTCGCTCTTGTAATATTTCACAATTGATCCAGTAGTACTGTGAGTTGTACAGGAATACTCTACCTATGAAATGGTATGTGAAGATTATGTATATCCACGCAAATGTCACTTAGTATTGTAGTAAATAGTCATTTAGCGAAGTAAGATATACATACTTCTTAATTTATAGCACGACGTTCGACTATGTATTTCAGAACATTGATTGAAATTGTTACAGCAGGCAAGCTTTGATACTAATGTTTTTTAAACAGTTACTATTGGTCATTACATAATCAAATCTTGGAATAGTCTATAGCAATTATAATTTCT
The DNA here is from genome assembly GCA_036023295.1 of Invenusta paracnida. Classification (NCBI taxonomy): domain Eukaryota; kingdom Metazoa; phylum Platyhelminthes; order Proseriata; family Coelogynoporidae; genus Invenusta; species Invenusta paracnida. Next base: position 20,672 of record JAYRBW010086570.1, read on the forward strand.
TATAAGGAGCTGCTTTTCCTTAATGATCTATTGATAAAATTGTACGCTTTCTAGGCAGCATTAATACTAAAGTTATATACCTATGTATATAGTCATATAATTATACACATATTTTTATAAAGTTATCATAAATACTAATGTCATGTGTTAATTTTTCTGTCGTTTTTACCCCTCTTCACAGATTAGAATGTGTGTTAAAGAGTACCTCATCAATGCATATTAATTTGTGTCGATAACATAATTTGAAAAAACTATTAGGATATTATTGTATAGTACTTATAAATATCATAAAAATATTATCTTAAATAAATAGATAATTGAGTTTCTTAATGAAGATAAGAAATTTTGATTTTCTTAACACACTGGATGAATTGACCTACTGGACTAATTAAATTTTCACGTTTACATTAAATTCGCGTTATCTCATCTTTCTTGAACATATTTTAGGTTATCGTTATATGGTAACATGTTTATTTATTCCACTTAATATGTGGAAAAGAAAGTTTGCATTGATTAATTCACCATTGTATATTGTGTATGGTATTAGCATTAGGACTTAGCTTGAGGCAATATTAAAACCATGGAAATAGTTTTAAAATATGTTAATCATTAATATATCTTAACTTTTTGAAGTTTGGTTAAAACTATTGGGATATTTAATTAGTCTTGTATATTTTTTGTGTTATACATTAATGGCAATAATTCGTGGAACGATTTTTTAAAGTAAATTACACAAATTTGTTTGAGACACCACACCATATATTTTACTTGCTTAAATTATATTTTTATTTTGACATTTATTTTTGTGGGTTATTTTAGAGTTAATTGGTATTAAAAAACATAAATTCAAATATGTATCGCAACTGGTGTTCAAAATGTAAAAACTGAAAAGTAGTTTTGTGGCTATGTAAAGGGTGTTAGCAGCTGTATTACTATATTAATGTCATATAAATTAGTGTAACATAACAATCTCAATTAAACATTTACATACATTATAAACAGTATATTAGAACACAAGAACAGTAGATTACTTCAACAATCCTATTGGCTATCTGAATTTATTGCAGAGATGTACATACAGCTGTTAACGGACTTTTAAAACATTTTTATTTTGTTATACGTACATAGATTGGCTATCTGATAAAATGGTGTAACGATTTGGAGAAATAGTCAAATTCAGACTGATAAAAAATAAAAATCATTTCCGGATATTAATTATGTACTTACATATTAAATCAATTAAAATAACAATTTTTTCTTAAATGAATAGTAATGTTAACAAAGTATATCCCAAACGATCCACATACATGACAATTTTTTTAAATGTGAAAGCTTTAAGAAGTAACTTGGTCAAAGTTATATCCTTTCTAGATTTTTAATTACCACTTTGTGAAAGTAATAAATATATATGTATATGTATTTTTTTTCTATAATATGTAAGTGAGTTAGCATATACAGTCAAACCCCGGTTTTATGTCCCCGATTATCCGCCAACCACGCTTTATCGCCACATTTTTGTGGTACAAATTTCCTTGTATGCATTTTAATATAATTTAACCGCTAACCCCGCTATCCGCCAATCAAAATTGAGAACAAAAGCACAATTTTTGTG